>OY735213.1:54612909-54630409 GCA_963457665.1 Thysanoteuthis rhombus
ATCACTGTCTCCGTAGACCTCAGCCAGAATGAATAAAAGCTGGATGAATAGCACGAGCTTGCAAGAGAATAAAGAAAGTGTTGAATATGGAGGTGACATGTGTGCCACTCATTAATGGAACACTTGGAACAGCCTTGTAGAACCATGCAAAAGGGATTGGGATAATCAGAAATTCGAAGAAATGAAACTATGTAGACCAGCGGCATTCAAACTTCGTTCCACGGAACCCCAGGGTTCTGCGTGACCTTCCCAGGGGTTCCACGAAACAAAGTGACATTTTCGCAATATACTTAAAAATCTTCATTACATAAACAATTTTTACGTGTCTTTATTTTATCACTTCAACACGAACAGTACTTTTTATAAAAGAAAAAGAAATATAACATTTTGCCTTTTTAATTGAAAACATCTTGGTTATTTTCGTGACACGGACGTTGCTCAGTCAGTAGTTGTTCATATGTCTATTTAGCCTCAATAAGCTTCGCTCTTTCTTTACCATTTGATAGAGTATTTTCTTTTTGGGTCCATGAATATTTGGATAATTCCATAAACGAGGCCCCAGAGGAAATAGTTATTGAAAAGGGTTCTCCGAGTAGATGTCGTTTAAAGAGCGCTCATCTACACAACTGCGTTTCTAAAATCAGCTTTCTAAAATCAGTAAAAATATTGAGGAGATATGTTACCACTTGTCATACAGTAGCCTTGTATCACATTAAAGTATGCTTAGTAAATGGATGCATCACTGTAAAGCACTGGTTCGCAAACTAGAGGCACTTGTTCAATTTTGAGGACAAAAATTTTACTCTTTTCAGAAGATCACTTCGTTGTATTCCACCGGATGACGTCAGCTGTGCAATATCATTACGAATCAATTCTTTCTACAGATAAAAAAAAACAAACAAAAAAGCAATTTAATTCATTCAAAGCAATTACAATATAATCCATGAGTAATGTTTTAGAATAGGTTCTCAAGAACATTATGTCGATATTTTGCAAAGGAGTTGGCATGGATAGACGCTGTAGACGTCAAAATGAAGATAAACTTTATTATTCAATCATTTGATTTCACTTGGAAGAAATAGTCGTCAGGTCTAATCAAATTTTTCTTCTCACGACAAAACGCTTCTTACTTTTGCTGGATCTTTCAATTTTATCACAAAAAATAAACTGTAACCCTTAAACTAACCCTAAACAAACACTGACCTTTTGTAGTTTCAAATATTCGGAGTTTTCTGCTTTCTTCTCTTCCGTAGTAGTTTAAGAGCAGCAGCGAATCGTGTCCGCTGAGAAGTTATCACCCTGGCAAAATATAGATTTATTGTTTTAATGTACCTATTCCAAACAAGAACTGTAAAGTTTTACCTCCTATTTTTCTTTCATGAAATTTTCAATACACTCCCTCACCAGGTGTTAAAGATGGCGCACATAAGTTGTGCACCGTTTTTAACATCGAATGAGCGAGTGTTTGAAAATTCATAATTTACAATCGGGATCACTTTTCTTACATTTTGCCTCCTTTTAGACAAAATAAACAAATCATCATCATCATCATCATCATCATCATCATCATCATCATGTCTTTTATCGTCCGTAGTTGGACAGATACCCCAGATTGGCCAGACCTCTCTATCATGGGTGTTGCACACCAAATACTTTCTGAACTTGTCTAGTTCATCTCTCCATCTTGTATTCTGCCAGCCTCGGTTGTGCATAATCCCTGGGGATCCATGTTGTGAGTCATGATGTCCACCAGTTGTTCTTGCAACGTGACCAGCCCATCGCCACTTGAGTTTTTTAGTGGATTTTTTGGTGTCTCGGACTCCTGTTTTTTCCATGATATATTGTGCTGTCGTGTGGCCTCTTCATGTGAGGTTGAGCATGATTTTTATGTGTACGTTGCATGGTTCTCAGTTTGCAGGTCTGTCTCTTGGTTAGGTTGCATGTTTCAGCTCCATATGTGACTATCGGAAGGATGCATTGGTTGCATGATTTTCTTTTTAAGACTAATGGAATTTTCTTTTTCTGGGAGGTCGAGCTCGCTCTGCTGAAGACTTGCCAGCCTCGAGTGATTATTCGCTTGATTTCTTCTTTTAAGGATTTCATGGAGATTAGTTGTCCGTGGGTAGCGTTCAGTTCTGCGTTTTCAGTTTTATTCGTTATTTGTTTATTTTTGACGTGAATTTTGTGCATGACCTTTACTTTACTGAAGCCAACTTTCTTGCTTTCATAATTCAGATTATAATAAATAGATACGCAGTTTTAGTTCAATTAAAATGGTCGATGTATCTAGGTGTAACAGAAAAAAGTCCTTTTTAAACTATTCTAATTTGGATCCAATAAATTGAACAAACGCCAGCTAGCTAGTCTTTACTGTAGTCAATTCGATCCTCACGATGTGGTCCACATTTGGAGCCTTGTGCCAGACTAGTTGAGCTTAGATATCAGTTTTAGAGCTGTCTCAACAGGATCGTGGGAAACCGAAAGAGAGTAAGAAGATAGATAAATATTTGTTTTTGTTTTGTGTGATAGCACAAAGAAACTCTTATCTGGTGTGAAGTTGGATTGTTAAAAACCTTCAAAGATTCGCATTTTGAGGTTCATTATCAGAACTTGAGGATTAAGATCGTGCAGTCTGGTTAGTCATTAAATAGAAAACCGTCATGTGACCAACATCTTTTGGCAAAATGCTCCGTTGGGAGTAATCAATCAAAAAAATTGGAAAGAGACAGATGAACAATAAATAAGTTACTTCTTTCGCCTTTTGTTTCGGCACAAATCATTAAAAAGTATCATTTTCAAAAAAAAAAAGAAAAAAGAAAAACAAAGCGGCCAAGAGATCAAATCAGCACAAACTTACATCGTTAATTGACCCCATTAAGAATCCTGTCAAGGGGTTAAGCCCCCCCCCCTACAAAAACGTTATCCATAGACATAGTAAGGAGTTAATGTTTGAATTTTCGACCCTCTAGCTCCATTGGTGCGGCCTGTGCGCGTAATTCATAGCCAGCCAGCCACCTGCACCGACATAAAATAACTGAATAAACCTACGCTGGCAGTTTTGGTTGACGGTTTCTAATAAAAAAGTTCCGATTGTCTATTAACGTAGTCATCCTGTCTGGGCTAAAAAGCACATTTGGACAAGGCGATTTACTGGGTCCCAAGTTAACGCTCAATTACGTCACATTTACGTCACACACAATATCTATGACGTCATGGTCACAATTTTACTAACCTTTATCCACTGTTTCCTGCGCACAATACGTCATTATTTACCCATGAGAATGCAATTTT
Organism: Thysanoteuthis rhombus; assembly: GCA_963457665.1. Taxonomy (NCBI): domain Eukaryota; kingdom Metazoa; phylum Mollusca; class Cephalopoda; order Oegopsida; family Thysanoteuthidae; genus Thysanoteuthis; species Thysanoteuthis major. The sequence continues at coordinate 54,616,201 of OY735213.1, forward strand.
CAACATTTGTTTTTCGTCTCTCTCTTACTTTTTGCATTTCTTCTTTTTCCTTCGTTTTTTTTTTTAGATATTCATTTCAGGAAAATCTTTCTCTTGCAAAATTGGAACTATTTTGCAAGATTTAATCGTCAATTTTGAGCAATTATGAAATTTAAATTTTTTTTTATCGACAAGAGATTATATCATTTTTTAAAATCTCTTTTATTAAAAAAAAAAGGAGAAAAAACAGATACTGAAGTACTTTGGAGTTCTGAAGGATAAGGGAGGTAACTACTAATCACAGAACAAATGAAAGCAGAAACCCTAACCATTTAAAACTGTATTTGATTAAATTTAGCAACTCAGGATATAATTTAAGGTTAGTGTTTAGGTTTACGGTTATGAATGCAGTTGCAATTAATGAAAAAGATTCATATTTGTTACACTAAAATGAATGTACTGTTGAAATTATTGTCATAAAATGGTTAAGTCTCTGCCATTTCTGACAGTATTTCTCCGCGCGAAATCGTTTAATCAAGAATCTAACAGTCTGCTATTTATTCCACATTATTTGCCCAAATTTACGGTTTATGCTTTTATCATGTACTGTGTCTCTCGGAGTTACCACCCTTCTTTTTCTTTGCGAACCCCGACGAAGCCTTCATCAAATTATTCCCCTTTGATCCAGTGGACTGCTCGCCCCTCGTATGCATTTCCCACAAAACCTACAAAATGAAGTTTAGTAGTATAGCTTGCACCTGCCAAATAATGATTCATTCGCTCCTAACTTTCATAGGCAAGGAGAAACGAGTTTGCATTTTATATGACAACTTGGCCAAAATTTTGTCCACGCTAATTGGCATGTTTTATTGCGTAATAACTGGGTCTCTAAACTAGTTTTACACTTCAAATTCAATTTCACAACATATATCTTGAATTATATAAAGTGACACCAATTTAGCACTTTTCGTGCTAAATTCAACGCGTTCCTTGTTTTTAGCAGTGCAAAAAAAAAAAAAAAAAAGGGAAAATGCTAAATTAGGGCAGGCGTGCTTAAAAGATTTTGTCGTGTTTTTGGCAATCTTAAGCATTCTTTTTGGTTATTTTGGGACAGAAAGGTAGCGCGGAAATACAATTGAGTTGGCAACACTGATTATATGTTCAAATAGAGACCAAAATCGTCTACTTTCCTACACCGGACGTCACTTTTGATCATCGCTGAATATTGGGTAGCACATTGCGACAACCCTTGCAATAAAGAATTGGACACAGCCAAATCTAAATTGACCGTTTTTAAATGGCTAAAGATGGCTAGATTTGGAAAAAATCCCCCCCCCCTCAAAAAAAAACAGCTGCAGGGTAGATTTGATTTCCAGGTATCTGGGTTGATTTCATCCCCTTATATTAACGTTTCTCTTGAATTTAAAAAAGTGACGAATTAAAATATGTTGTGGTCACATGTATAATGCGCATTATTTTAAACCTATATGATTTAAATAAAATGTTTTGATACATAGATTCTTCAGTTCTTCAATTCCAACATGAATAGTACCCGTGTCAGTCGTTATTTGAACCACAGTAAAATTCTAGCTTCTTTCAGCCATTCAAAATGGCTGTTTTGAAAAATGGCCAATTTAGAAATGGCTGGGCCAGATGCGTTATTACATGGATTGCCGCATGTCACATATTTTGAGTCTGTGAACCGCTTTTTTTTTTTCTTTTTTGTTCATTGAAAGTCAATCCTACAACTGCTCGCGACACTTAACCCTTGATCATTGCCTAAGGAAGCTGGACCTTCACTACATACGGCTGGTAACCACTCTAGTCCACTTTCGCAAACCACCTGTCAATGTTTTGAACGGCATCAACTTTTTTTTTCTGACCGGATGAACGGACCGAGGACAAGCGCTAATGGCGTCAAATTATGACGTAAAATAAATCAAGGCCACTTAGCACTTCTATCACCCACTCTTTCTTCATGTCGACCACAAAATAATATCTCCAGGTGGTCAGCAAAATTGGTCACGAAGCACGAAATGAATGAGACGTAAAAGATAAAGTGGTGGCAAAGGTCCCTTCGGCCGAGCGTCTTGTCTGTGAATTCGATGTTCCGAAATTGCACATAACAACTGCCAAGTATTCACTCATCTATCGATAATATTTTTCAATAACCTTCGTGTCCCCCCCATGCACTAAAAAAAGATGAAAAGAAGAGGTGTGAAGGCTTACCAGTAAGACATGACAGGGGTGAGCACAGTCACATACGGCATGAGAGGGACTAGGAATGACCCTTGTCCTGTAGTGGACGTTAAATGCCCAATAATGATGATATAATGCCGTATAGTTGTGGAAAACCCCGCCCGAATCTTCGTACGTGAAACGAGCCATTCACTCACGCATACATGCGCACACACACACGCGCATATATATATATATATATATATATATATATATATATATATATATATATATATATATATATATATATATATGTATATATATATATATATATATATGTATATATATATATATATATATATATATATATATATATATATATATATATATATATATATATATATATATATATCGTGCGAAAATGGGCCAAGCAAATTTCATTGTTTCTACCAATAAATTGGAAATTATTTCACCGACCATGATGTAAGCATTTAATTCATTTTAAAGGATAAGCATAAGACAAAGTAAATTAAAATTTGATATGGCCACCCATACCAACATTGAATTGTTCAGTCAGATTAATCATTAAATCACGCAGTCAATCATCAGGTAAAGAATCCCATTGTTCTTGGATGATATTCTACAAACGAATTATTTTTCTTGGATAAATTTCTGTCCGTAAGCTTTGATTGCTTTGATTCCAAATGCTCTCGGCCAGGTTCATTTCCGGTGATCGGTCGGGCCAGACTTTGATCTCAAAGCCTTTTTCTATCAGTCAGGCCTTGTTGGACCTAGCAGAATAGTAAGGTGAATTGTTCTGCTTGAAGACAGCGTTTCCATCTGGATAAATTCCATGGGCAACAGGAAACAATCCATTTTATAGGATATCTTAGTATTTTGGAGAATTCAAGTTTTTCCATAACCAATTTAACGTAAAACACTCTAAGTTTAGAAAGTGTTCCATACCAATCGAAAATAGACTGTCAGATATCCTAAATCACATTTCAGGCGTAACAGAAACCGGCTCTCATCAATAAATATCACACGATGATAACTCCTTCTCATTGTCTTTTTTAACACAGGACAAAGTTGTGCCACTTCATGATGTTTTAGGGACTCGAAAAAGTGTTTTTCGTAAATATTCTGCTCTAGAAATCCTGTCCAGACAATCATCTAGCCACCGCCTACCTAGACTATTGATGACGAACCTATTACAGATGTGTTAGTCGTGCCACGCCGTAGGTTTTTAGATTTTATCTTATTATCCTAGTTTTAAAAGTATATTTTGAAATTTCAAATTGAAATTTTCTAAACTTCTAGATTTGTAAATTTATTAGAAGAATGGACAATTCATCTGTGAGTATTTACCTAAGACTAAGATACTTGTATGCTCGCCATTAACTGAACGATCGTTGCTTCAAGTTTGAAATCATGTAAAAAAGCAAACAAGGAATAAATATGGTCAGAATAAATTCCACTTATGATACCTCTGTCGCTTTCCAGAGGAGAACGTCTGATTTAGAGTAAAAAAACAACTAGAAACATCTAGATTCTGAAGAACTATTAATGAATCCGTCAAAATAAGGCCTCGAAAAGTTCAAAAATGTTCTTTTCCAAATTTGAAAATATAGCGTTTCAGAGGGGTCTAGTGGAGTACTGGTGCTAATTTTCAAGTCTGTAGACAAAATGCACACACTCATAAAAAGGGATAAAAAGGGATAGAACCACCTGGCACCTTTGGTGGCTACGGTTGTTCAACATGGAAGTGACAGCCTGATCACAGGATTATTAAAAAAAATCAAAATTTTGACATACCTTGCTAAAAAAACGTTCGTCATCACTGACCTTGGTACAAGGTCGTTTTTGACAGTTTTAAATTCTTTCACCGGTTCAGAGTTTCCTTCCTGTTTCGTAAAATTTATCTTCTAATGCATCTCATCTGCTAGGGTGGTAGATTTGGGCCTCTCATAACCTCTCTAATTGCCACTTCCCTTTCTCTCAAAATGGGTGTGTATGGAGCAGCTTGCGATATAAAATAATTTTCTGTCCGTCATACGAAACAACGGCTTCGAAGTATTTCGATTACTTCTTTTTGGAGTAGCCAATTTGGATATTTTATATCTTGATTCAGATAATTTAAAAGAGAGGAAGTTGAGGGAAATAACAAAGAGACGCAATGAAGAAAGATCTATAATGTTTATTTTTTAAAATCAATTTTTAATTATTTATCGAGGACACCTGATCTAAAAACTTCAAACTTGTCACTGCACTGCCTTGTATACTGATATATATATATATATATATATATATATATATATATATATATATATATATATATATATATATATCATTACAGAGGCCAGCTGTTGGGTAATCATGATGCAGACACATGCAAACATTCTTCAATTATAGTTAGATATTGTTTGCTTAGCGGTGGTCTGTGATGTGAAAATTCAAGAGCTGTGGTAGTATGAAACCTGATTCTCCCTTGAAGGCATATTCTTGTTGAAACACAAAAATCACAGCCCAAATCAACTTCAGAAATTTGGATCAGCTAAATAATGAGAAGAGTTTTCAATAAATGCTTCATCTTCGTTTCAATGTTCTTTCGGGATAAAACCTTTCGGTCTGATGAGACGAAACTGGAATTTTTCAGTCATTCAAGCAAGTAATACGTGTAATAAGTAATACGTAGAGAAAAAAAAACCAAAGTTGTTTTCTGAAGAGCCTTATCTCGACAATGCTGGTTGGGTGAGGATCCATTATGTTATGGGATTGTTTTAGAGAAAAAAGTGTTGGTCAACTTGTGCAGAATGAAGGAACCACGGAAAGAGAAAACTATCAGGATTCGCCATCAATAACAGAACAACCGTAGCGTCAAAAAATGAAGTAACATTCAAAAAATCCATCAAAGAACAATTATGGTCGGAATAAATTCTATTTATGATATTACGGGCGTTTTCTACTGGAAAACGTCAAGAAATGGAGTAAAAAAAACTAGAAATATCTAGATTATCAAGAATCTAGATGTTATTAATAGACCCATCATAATAAGGCCCCCAAAAGATAAAAAAGCGTTTTTTCCCTAAACCCCAAAAAGCATTTTTAGAAAGGATCTAGTGGGGTACTGATGCCAATGTTCAGGAGCCCTGGAAAACGCAAAAAAAAAAAAAAAAAAGACTTAGATCCCAAAAGGGGCTACGGTAGTTCAATATGTCTAAGGATAAACTGCACATTTCGGCTTGAAATCTTTGCATCTAATTGACGAAATCTCTTTGTACGTTGGTGCATTCACTGCGACTACCCAACAACTGGCCATTGTACGAATTTGACATTTGCCAGATATATAAATCAGCACGCAAGGCATTACAGTGATGAGTTCGAAATTGTTTGGCCGAGCGGTTCTCAGGAAATCTAATAAAGATGAACAAAAAATTATTACTGATAAAAAGTTTCTTATCCGCAATTATAAATCTAAATTCAGAATATCTGAATTGGCAATAAATCTACATTCAGATACGAAATATGTGAATTGGTGACACTCAAGAGAAGTAACCAAAGTATTTCAAATGTGTCGTTTAGTACGATGGAAGGGACATTATTTTACTTGATTATCACGGTAGGCTTCTCAATACACCATGAAGTCCAACCCTTTCTAAACATACACCTTTTGAACGGGCTTTGCCAAACATGAGTCGAAACTGATGACTGAATGATTGGAAAAATAAAAGACCAATATTTTGCCATGGCCTTTGGAATCAACTGATCTAAATCTTAAGGGAAAAGAAATCCCAAGAACACGGAGGGATTAGGAATGTTAAGCAGAGAAGAATGGAGTAAAATTTCTGTTGAAACTTTCTGTTGAAAAGTATTTAGTAAACAACCCGAAACGTTTAGCAAAAATGATTCATAAGAAATCACTGGAATGCGATTGTTTGCATATTTTTCAAATACTGTTACATAACTCCTTCAGCGTATATATATACGGTTCATATTATAGAAACTACTTTATTTTCTATTAAAATTAGATACAAAAATAAATGAGTATTAGCTTTGAACTTTTGCTGTCTTTTTCAACCGTGACCAATCACTGTTCTATACATTTCACGGAAGTTAGGGTATCTATCATCCGCTCAGCTACTCGAACGCTTTAGCTCAAAAGTGTATTCACATCTCCACCTCCCGTGAATGAAATGAAAGTGCATTTACTTCACAACAGTCACGTTATCTGTCTTATGATTCTCTTTACTCTAAGATGCGCACATGAGTTGAACCCCTTGTGTTTTCTGTGATAAGTAGTCTTTCCGTCGTGTTTTCAGTGTCTGAGAATGGTCCCCAAGTTGTTCATGAACGATCATGAATTCAAAAACATCGTCTCCAAGTTGGCAGTTAGGTATACGACTGATACCCAGTTCCCATAATCATTCCTGGGTCTCCAAAATACCAAACCCAATGGATTCAAAGCATTTCAGTTCCTCCCGCTACATAAAAAACAAAACACTTGGAAACAAATTCTTTTTCCTCAACAACTACACAATCCAGTCGATACACAGAACACAACTACCAATACTAGTCTCCTTCACACAACAGACGAACCATCACGCCTATCATATTTTGAGCATATCATTGCTAGAGTCTTAGATGTGGTGTAATTTGAACTTATGAAGCGCGAAACGTTCAATTTTCCATACCGTACGAATACTTATTGTCACCGTTGTAAGTTGGATTAAAAAAAAAATGACCGATTGTCTGACTAAGCTAAGTTTGATGAATATTTATTTGTGCGTATCCAGTTGTTTGTTATGATAAACATGACACAGTGACCTACTCCAAAACGTCATCGCGTACAGAAAGCAACATGTTCAGATATTGCAAATTTTATTACCTGCTGTGAATGAAATACTTGTCCCTCCCATCTTGTTATCTCCCTTTTAAATCAGCAATTTCAGCCCCAATTATGTCATTATGACGTCATCTACTTAGCGCCAACTAACTTTGACGACATAGCGAAGATGTTCTCAACGGGACATTTTAAAGCAAAATAATGAATATATAGATTTGAAACAATTATAAGTGCAATAAAAACTATTTTTTTCTGAAAAAACCTTCAGTTTTAACGGCCAAAAAATAAGATATGACAACGAAACAGAATCAGATTTTTAATGAAAACAAATTATAGCGAAAACAGATGAGGAACTTGGTGAAAAAGATGAAGGAAAGAAAAGCCAAGGTCTTCTATGCCGTTATTTACTGAGCAAAGCCTAGTTTGACACAAGGCCACAATAATAGGGTATCCAATGAAGATCGCTTTCATTGCGCTATTGAATTAGCCGATGAGAAGAGCTAACTCACAAGACAAGCGATTTGGTCAGCGAGTTTCGCTTATTAATTTCCGTGTTACAGTACGCACCTAATTATTTACTAAGCTTGGAAACAAATATCGGTCAGCATTTAAACGAGGTTTTCTCTAATGTCCCAGTTTTAGTATATCGAGGCACAGTCAATCAATATAACACTGAATGATTTAAAGAAGATCCTAAGTGAACCCAGCAACACATGAATGAAAGCATTATTGAATAGTAGTCTACGTTGCAAAAAAAGATCAAGAAATATCTCAAACATTCACTGGCAAAAGTTAGGTTAACTAAAGGAAGTAAAAATACTCAGAAGAATGTATGCCACAGTCAATACCATTGTATAGGGGAAGTAATGGTGCATGGATTTGTTAAAATTTTTGATCACGTATTCCATGGCCCATTGCCCACCATTCAGCGAAATTTCATTGAAACTCATCGAGAACTCGTCGTGATATCGTGTGGACAGAAATGAAATTTAGGAGATATATTGTGGTGCAAACATATAACAAAGAGGCGGTAATATTGCATGGATACTTCCTATGATTAATCACATTTTACACCCTTCCATCGAATTTCATTGAATTCATTGAGAACTTATTAGAGATATCGTATGAACAGACACGAGCATTTACATAAATTTACAAAAAATGGTATCCATCCCCAATTTTGACCACTTTTTATTTACCCACCTCTGCCATTCCTTCAATAGAATTTCATTCAAATCAATTGAGTACTTCCGGAGATACCACGCGGACAGAAGTGATCCTGCACTGAATCATTTTGCCCCATGCATACCATTGAGAAAGATAACCTCACGTCTCTTTGAAGTGCAAGCTCGATGATTGCAGTTTGAACAATAGATAATTCTAATGCAATCCTAACTTCATCTCATAAAGAAGAAAATTATGAATATTTATGGATCTGTAATGAAAGTGAAAGGTCTTCTGATATTATTTGTAATTAGGTCCCTTAACTTGCACATCGTACAACAATATTCAAGCAGGCAAGTCTCAAAGAAAGATGGCTGTTAACTTGAAATGATAAAGTAGCAGCCTTATTGATGTGTATTTGCATTTGTAGAAAATCATCATGATTCACTTTCCCCTAGGATCCACTGAGCCTCAGTTATATATATATATATATATATATATATAGTTTCAACTTTGTCCAAATGTCCAATTGTCTGCTTTGGTGGTATTTTCTAGCAATCATGTATTTGAACAGACAAGCTTACTGTCATGATTCTCCCCCGAAAGGACGATATAACTCTACGGCCAGCCCAGGCATCTACCAAATAGGAAGAGTTCACGCCCTGTGATTTAACTACCCAGATCAACCCCACTGTCAGAATGCACTCGCAAAGTGTTAACAGACCCTCATGACTAGCTCGGGCACCTGCCAGGAGAAGGGAACTCCTATCAAACCTACAACCTACCGGCTCACATTTGTGTCACTTTGGTAGACCAAAGGATGAAAACCTTTGGTTTAAAGGGTGAGGTCAGCTGTGCGCATGTTGCACTCCACCGTAAAATTTCACCTGACAGACTGGAGGGTTATTTCGTATATATGTCTCCATGTATCTCATATTCGAGGACAACCCATGCCAAATCTTTGTTCGTGAAACCAAGCCATTCACCCGTCCATACATCTACATTATAAAGTACTGAAGTATGTTTGTATGAATGCGTTTGATGTTGAAAACTACACATCACAGAACAGGAATAGAGGCATATCCATTATCAGCAGGGCTCAAATAACCAGCATTAAATATCCGCTGGTCGAATTTTTAAAAAGAAAATTGTCGATTTCTTTGGGGTCTGTCCAATTTTTTTTTCTCGTAGATCTATTGGAGTTAGATGCACGGAACTATATGTATATTTTGGAAACTACATCACACAGGGACGTTTTTTCAAGATCTATTTGAACCTATACACTTGGGGTATCAATGCTTTTTTTAAAAATGTCTTTTGGGGCAATAATTCCAAGGCTTCAGCCGAGAGGTTATAAGATTGGAAAATGTAATTGGCAAACCAATTTTAAACTTCAACAGAAAAAGTTTATCATTTTCTTTAAATTCAATATTCTATCTATTCTTTTAACCATCCAGATATTTATCAGTCTTTAACTAATTTGATTTACTGAAATCACTACGGAATATCATTTTGTCTCCATTGTTGTTTGATTTCGAGCTTTCCTCCCAAAGGCGACGCCGGTGAACTACGCACTACACAGCAGAGGCACATTTGAAATCAGCAAGTTTCAAATTATCTACAGCACACATCTGAGACCGATTTTTGCAAAACAAAATTTCGCTTATTCCTATGGGGTCTGCGTTCGCACCCCGAGAAAATTCTGTCTAAAAGAATTCTTTTCGTTTTCTTTTATCAAGGATTTATCAAGGTCTATAAGTTAGATCCATAAAGTAAAACTATATATATATATATATATATATATATATATATATATATATATATATATATATATATCTATATTTATATATATATATATGTATATATATATATATATATATATATATATATAGTAGAATGTGGATTCACTACACAAACTAGCTCATGTTTTATATTATTGATATATTATTATATTATGTTATACTGCTGGCCTGATTTGTACTATATATATATATATATATATATATATATATATATATATATATATATATATATATATATATATATTGAATCAGTATCAACTGAGGAAGTTTTTTTCATCATTTATTTGAACTTATACACATGTGAGGAGTAGGGGTCAATGCGTTTTTAAAATTTTCATTTCGGACACTGATTTGTAGGCTTCAACGTCATGGTCGTTCGATACTCGAGTGGTTCGAAGCTAGTGAGCAGGTGAACCAAGTTCAAATGCAACAATTCAAATCCGATAATTCGCATTGACGTGCAAACTTTTGACGTCGAAAGTAATCAAATGAATTCTCAGTTTTGAGAAAAGGTTTTTTTTTTGTTTTAGACAGGGGTTAACATACAGGCCTTCCTGAGGTTGGTCGCTGTTCTGTCTGTGTTTTTTTCTAGGAATGTGAGCTGGCCCAATCGGGAAGGGGAGGTGATGGTGCATGCAAGTGCATGAAAATCACTATAAAATAACATTCGCTCTCTGGTTGAGGGTCTGCAATGAGGTTCTGATGTAGGATTTTGCTGTCAGATTCTGAAGTATGGGTCTGTAGTGAAGTGCTAATGTAGAGATTTGCTGTGAGATTCTGATGTAAAGGCTTGCAGTGATGTTCCGATGCAGGGGTCTGCTATAAGGTTCTGATGTAGGAGCTTGCTTTGAGGTTCTGATCTCGGGGTCTGTTTGGATATTTTGATGTAGGTGTTTGTTGCAAGGTTCTGCCGACTAACTGAGAAAATGTTCGGGTAATTGGTCTAATTAAGGACTCTTATGGAGATAATTATTGTAGATGTGATGCTGGTATTGATTATTGTTAATGAAGTTGTAGCAATGAAATGTCCAGGGCTAACCAAACTCAAAGTAAGAGCTACAAACGTACAATTAAGATGTTTGAGAGCTGCAATGAAAACAAAAATAACATGCACATTTTTATAGTTACGTATAAATTATGTTACTCGTTATTCGTACAAATATTAGCGAATGCATGTACGCCAGGGGTTCTCAACCTTTTAGACGTCACCGCTCAATTTCACATGGAATTTTTCCCATCGTCCATCAGTATGTTAAATGTTCAAAAGGATACCAAACAAGTTTAAACTAAAAAAAAAAAGAAAAAGAAAAAAAGAAAGAAAAGAAAAGAAAATGAATAGTTTACACTGTTTTTTTAATGAAAGTAATGGAAACTAGTAACATCAAATGTTTAGCACACGCGTAACGTTTTTAGATACAATCCTTGAATCTGGTGAGACGCAGCCATTGAAGACACATTGGGTTTTCATAATGTGAGATGTAACAGTGCTGCTTGGTAAATTAATTATAGAAGATGTTGCTGTTAACTCATTTTTTATTGTCTATTACAGACATTAACATTAAAAATCTTATATCACCCACAAAAATTTCAAAACGCATTTTCTGCACAGTTGCTCATCGCACACCCACGAGTTAAAACCGCATACGATGTTTGCAAAATTGTCCAGGTTGAGAGACCCTGAGTCCGTCATAGTATTTATTCATGAATATAGTTTTTTAACTGCTAATTTGTTTTAATTTTGATAATCACAAAGTATACATATATATCGAAGATTTTCGAAATTTTGACTGATGATTGTTTTAACTATATCAAATCTTATATCGGTATTTAATATTGTTAAATATATCTAATAATTATTTTTATATTTTATATTAACTGTAATGCAAAGAGAAGCTCGATCAACATATGTCAAAGAGCTGCATGTGACTCGCAAGCCGTTATTTGGCCACCCTGGCAAATTCCAGTGTTAGTATATGATTAGAATTGGAGACACAAGGACACAGGTGTGAGAAAAGTTGCGAAATATTGCTCTACGGTAGTCGTCCCAGCGGTAGTATTGGGTTGTGCCAGATTAAATGGTCGTTTTTTTCTGAGATTTGTCTTTACGATTGCAATTTCGACAAATTCTGAAGCAATATCGTAGATGCACATATTCAACTATTTATACGAAATTAACTTTCTTTTGAATTTTCAACATATTTCCTCATATCAGTTCTAATAAGATCATCCCTTATTCTTGCAGATGCCGTTCTCTAAGAAAATTAGACTATTGTTTTTGTACGAATTCAAACTCAGGAGGCTCTCAACAACATCGATTTCGCATTTAGAAGCCAGAAAATATCCAGCATTGGTAAATAGACATGGGTCCATCTTGTTGCACGACAATATCAGACCTCTCGTTGGCAATCCGACGCAATTAGAATTGCTGCAACTTGATTATGAAATCTTATATTACCATCCATGTTGACTAAATCCATCTCCGACTGATTATCACCCATTCCAGCACTTTGAGCTTTATCTTCACAATAAAAAGCATACCAAGAAAGACGCGGTAATGGCAGCACTTGAACAATCTTTAGCTTCATAAGACATAAATTTATAAAAGAAAAAAAATCTATACTCACGAAGCCCAACGGAAAGAAGGTATTGAAGCAAATAGAACCGATTTTCATTAATGTTGTTTTCATTCTAGGTTCTTTTTCTTTTTCTTTTCATAAATGGCCATTTTATGTCGGACCATCTAATAATATTATCATGATTTATTTTCATCGGATGAAGCATCTTCAACCATTATTATTTCCTGACTAGAATTGATTAATTGCGGTCATCAAAGATAGCCAAGGGATCTATATGTTTGCATGTTTGAGTGTTTGTGTGTATTCCGGTGCTCCTGGCCCTATCGTTTTGTTTACAGACTTGAAAACTGTCATCAGTACTCCTCTAGACACGATCTAAAAAATATTTGCAAAAAAGCTTCATTTTTTAAAACATTTTTGGGCCTTATTTTGATGAGCTTATTAATAAAATTTAGATTCTCAATAATGTAGTTTTTTTTAAAAGATTCTATTTTAGATGTTTTTCGGTTGAAAACGCCAGTGATGTCATAGTTAGAATTTACTCTAATCTTATAGCCGTAAAAGAACTGTTGGTTCAGTCTTTGTGGCAGTTGCCGTACATACGCGGGCTCCCTAAAGTGGATTGGGGTAAGATGCGGGTTCGAGTCTCGTCTGGATCTTATTCTTTATTATTGGTACGCACTGATTACTCATAGTCATTGACTGGCGATGAAAACCAACTGAAATTAAGACGAAAGAAAAATACTAGTCAAGAATTAACAGAAGGATGAAAAATGGCTCAGCTATAGTTCCCTCACATGTGCAGGAGCACAAGTTCTGCAGCAATTGCATAACAAATGAATTCGCGCACAAAAGGTTAGTCTCGTAAATGATATAGTAATGAATGGATTGAATGAATTTTGATTTAGCCATTCCCAGCTACTTTAATATCTATGATCTGTGAATTGTTGGGTCTTATTGTCATGAATAATAATCAGTACCGAATGAAATTTCAACAAAAACAATCAAACTTGTACTACGTTAAAACATGCCGATACAGTTTCTAACCGTGAGAAATCGGCTGCACCAAAATGATCTAGAAACAATTTTCAATTTTACGGTCACATAAGCATTTAGTGTACACATATTTTGTCACAGGAAAGCAACATAAGATTTTCACGCACACTGGCTTCTAAAAACTAGAGAGAACATTGGTCTCAGCGATAGTTGTTATAATGGTTTAGGAATATTCGTTTGGAGACGGAGGTACGTTTTAATTTTTGAGACTCTTTAGATGAGTCAGCACATTAGACGCTTTTCAGTCGATCATTCGGTTGGTTCCGTTCACGTAAGCAACAGAAAGAGGGAGGAAGAGAACGTGTGACTTCATTAAAAGAACATCTAATCAGATCAATAGATGACACATCAAGAGTTCGATTCTACACTTTTGCCAAATATTGTTTGTTATTATCAGTTAGAATTGTCCTCAGAAATTGCTAAAATCAGATAAACCTTCTAATCTCCAGATAACTGCATTGCTATAAAAGCTCATTTAAAGACCTCTTATAAGAAAAACAACATTTTGTTTTAGGAATTTATGTCGGGCCACCTTTTGGGAAAGCTTCAGTTGAGATAAAAATAAACTTAAGTTTAGGGTATTTCAATTATCGGAAATAAATTTCCAAATA
>OY735213.1:54635409-54715409 GCA_963457665.1 Thysanoteuthis rhombus
TCATCATCAGTCTGTTAGTGTCTGTCGTTGGACATAGACTTTCCCCAAGTTTCGCCAGACCCATCTATCATGGACATTGCGAGCCCTCTACTTCCTGAAATTATGTAGCTCGTCATGCCATCTAAATTTTTGTCAGTCACAAACTCACACCTGATCTCTGGGTGGGGATTCACGTTGTGAAACATGATGTTCATTCGGGCAACATATCAAGCCCATTGGCATTTGAGTTTTTTAAGTGTTTCTATGATATCTCGGATTCTTGGCTTTTCTCTGATATACCGTGCTGTCTTGTGATCTCTTCATGTGAAGTTGAGCATGATTCTCTCAAGTGCACGTTGCATGATTCTCAATTTGAGGGTCAATCTTTCGATTTGGTTCCACGTTTCTGCTCTGCAGGTGACTATTGGTAGGATACATTGATTGGATACCCTTATTTTTTTAGGACTAATGGGATTTTCTTGTTTTTGAAAGTCGAACTTGCTCTTTCGAAAGCTTACCAACCCAGGGTGATTCTTTGCCTTACTTTTTCCTTCTTTTTATGACTTGCTGCCTAGGTAGATGTAGTGCTAGATGTAGTGGTCTACTTTCTTCAGTTCTGCATTTTCGATTTTGACCGTTGTGTCTATGCCCCAACTTGCATGTTGTACATGCGACCCTTCATTAAATCAGACGATAATAACCACCAATTAAAATCAAATGGTTAAATGTCAATGCTTGTCTCTATCATGTACAGCGTATCGCTTGATTTCAAACACTTACCTAAATATCAGACAAAACCTTGACAAAACCTTGTGAACGATGATCTGCTGTTCTGATTACCGAAGCAATAAAGACTTCACTGAACTCCAAAGATGCCGTTTCTTCAAATATTGACAAACTCCAGTCCAAACCTAAAGTTGTCTTTGCTTTTCTATCATAACAACGAGAAGAACAAGAATAATCCTCATCAAAATCAGGGTTGTAAAGTGATGTGTAGAATTCACACTACCTTACCGTAATTTGAACTTGCCAGGAGGCTATCTTTCATTGTGACTGAGCTAAATCGACAAGCCTTAGATATTAACGAACATACGGATACGGAGGGCTTAGCTCGTTCTACTTTCCTATACATACATACATATATATATATATATATATATATATATATATATATATATATATATATATATATATATATATATATATATATAATTGGTCATCAAAATATTTCATTTAATCACTTATTTTCCTTCCATTCTTTCCCAGACTGTCATCGTTCGTGTCCTCCTTTTGCCATAGCCAAGTCATCTCTGGTAGTTTCTCTATCGTAACTTTGACAAAAATAACCCATACCAAAATTTGGGGAGAAAACATTGCCGTACCGTGATTCAAAATCACAACAAAGTGTTAAGTACCGACTGTGCTGAACCGACGAGTCTTACATATCGACCAAAATTTATATTAGAAATACACAAAGACGTACTTCATTCGAATAAATGAATACATTTATGAAAGTAACATTCCCCTACCGTGATTTGAAATCGTGACCAACTGATTGGTAGAATGAGATAAACAGAATAGTCTTACGCCTCTACAAAATCTATCTAACGGATCAGCAATGGCTTATTTCATATTTGTAATTCAACACATTAAAAATAGCTTATACCAAAAACATATTTTTTTAAAACTTTTATTCTGTGTACAATGCAAAACTTGCAGCAATCATCTTCCGTTGGAATTGAAGTAGAGTTTAGCCCTGCACCAGTCACGCATTTTGCAATATCAATTTGATAAATATATAAGAAATCAAAAGAACAATTTGTATATTGCATAAGGTCGTCCAGTAATTTTCAACTTTGCAGTCGGAATACAGTTTACAGTTTACGAATACGAGTGATATAGTTTCAGGTCCACGTGTTAAGTATTCTAGTCAGGTTGGGAAGTGCGTAAGATAAAAGAAAAGGTACATATGGGTTTATAAAGACAAAAAAAAAAAAACAACAAAAAACTCAAGTTCAACGATGTATCCACCATCCTTACATCTATGTTTGTGATTTCCGATTTCAAATGTATTTTAAACGAAGAAGTAGTAGCATCACTAGTCATGGTTGTAGCAGCAGGAAGAGGAGGAAGAGAAAGGAGAAGATGGTTCGGCCGAAAATCGGGCTATTAAAAACAATTAAAGTAAGTGTACAATTTTCATTTGGAGTCTTCATGTATGGTTATTCTATTTGATAAGATGGCTTTAAATGAGTATATTTGACGTTTTTAGCTATAACGTTCGCTAGAATTTCGAAGGTTTAGCCATTTTTAAAGACAGTCTCAGCTATTAATTTCAAACGATACTTGGAAACACTGTGAAAAAGAAACGGTTGATATCTCATCTATTGATCAGATAGATGTTCTCTTAATGGCATCAGAAATGCTCTTCCTTTCTCTGTGGTAAACATAAGCATTACCAGCGAATCGATCGGAAAGCGTCTTATAGGGATGCGTGGACTTATCTAAAAATCGGGTAAACTGCAAGTAAAGTGAGTGTAGGATTATGAACTTTTGGTGGGTTAGCATTTCGAACACAGATTTCCAAAGTCGGCACGCTCTCCTCGTTGGAAGTATGAGTGACTCAAAGGAGATGGAATCGGCAAACCGACTTCAGATTCCAGCTGGAACAATTAGTCTCCTCTTTATATTGATATCCTTGGGAAGGCGTCATCCACCCTTGGTTTGCAACCATTCTAGGAGACAGAGAAGAAATGGCAAAAGTGACCTCCCCTGTTTGCACACGGTCGCCACTACAGATGTAAAGTGACAAGCGCCTATGGTGAATTCAAAGTCAAAGAAGCTGGCGATAATAACCTTAACCGTAAAAAATACTAATAACCTTTACTCTAACCCTAAAAATACAAACCCTAAAATTCTTATAATCTTTACACTAATCCTAAAAACACTGCAGCTGTAGTAGCAGCCATTTTGAAAATGAGAAAGGTAAGAATAGCCCTCTGATTCCCAAACTAAGGAAAGCTAGTTCCACTTATTCGAATAGGATATTTCAGAGATTACTTCATGCTATCGGAACCAGGTAACCCAGTACGACCAGTCATATGTTACTTGGAGAGGCGATGAGCACTGTCAAATAACTCCCAATCGCCCTGAGAAAAGGCATTGAAGGGAAGGACGTACTCAAAATGGCACCGTGAGAATCCACAAGTTATTGCTTGAACATGTACATGAACTAGAAAGACGTCCCAATTTGGAAGATTGGCGTAATTATTTGGAATTGGTAAGGTTGAACATTAGGTTTCACCTCTTAGAATTTGACCATTTTTAATGATTGAAGGTGGCTAGGTTTTTTTTAGAGATTTTACGGAAAAATGGAAAAAAAAAACTATGAACATTTGAAGCTGTGTTTGATTGAATATAACTAGAAAGGATATGATTCAGGGTTAGTGCTACAGTTGCATTTAGCAACTTGAGATTAATTTTTGAACCTCCTACTAACCCAAACCCCAAACCTACCTACTAAGTCTAACCTATCTACTAACCCTAACACTAACCTTACCTACTAACCCCAACTACGCGCCGTATTTGCTCTATAGTAAGTGGTATTTTTAGATCGAAAATATTTTTATTCGATCATCGATAGGATTTAACCACTATCAGCAATTCAATATGGCTATCTCAAACAATTACCAAGGTATTACCAAGCTGAAAATACATTACGATAGTTAAGTATGACTTACATGTGTAAATAGATAAATAGATAAATAAAAAATCAAAAACAAATTCGTAAATAAAAAATGAATGAAAAAAAAAAAAATGCATGGGACAAATCCCGTGTCAAAATATCGGAACAAAAACTTGAAAATAGGAAAAACAGTAATTCATTTGTTTTCAGTAAACAAACAAAGAAAAATGAATGGTGCTTAACAGACGAGATTAATTTTGCCCATTTTCTTAAAAACAAAACAAAACGAAAACGTCACAAAATCGTCAATGACGTAAGCAAATGACGTCATGTCATATATTTGTCCTTACTCCATTGAGGTGTCATATCGTACATGTCGGTGTTTTCATTATTCCGCTGTGGGTCATCTCTTGAGGAAAAAAACACGGTTGTTTCTATCGTGAACAGTTAGCAAAACGTGATAAAAAAATCGCGAAAGATAAATAAATATAAAAGACGTGTGATGCAAAAGCCGGAGAAGCAAAGAAATTGTCGTTCAAGTGTAAATTTTTTCTAAGTAGCATAATTTGTGCGAACTAAATACAGATTTAGAACAACGGAAGCGATAAAACTCTCCACGAAGTGTTAAATATTGTTCATTGTTTAATTTGGCATTGTGTGACTTGATTTGTGCTTTTTGGTTTTGATGAATTCGAGTCTTTCGTGACGTCAGGATTTAATATTATTTATTCAGGGACATTGTGCGTTAATAAAATAGTTCTATTGATGATCTCATTTCTTTTCCTATCTATTTCTTTCTTTCTGACGTCCTTTCTTTCTCATCATATTAGCTTCATGATCAATTTCCTTCTTTCTCTCATTTTCTTTTCTTCCGATTTTCTTCCTCTCAGTTTTTATCTTTCGACTCTCTTCTTTCTTTCTTTCCCTCTTTCCCTTCCTTTTTTAAATCTTTTTCATTCTTTATTCCTTCATTTTCTCTTTCTTTCTTTCTTTCATTCTCAACTTCGTGATTTTTGTTCCATTTATTGATTTTCTTCGTCCATTCTTTTTTTAAATTTCAATTTCACAATTCATGTTTCCCTTCCTTCTTTCTTTCTTTCTTTCTTTCTTGCATTCTTCTTTCCTTCTTTCTTTTCTTCCTTTCTTTTCTTTCTTTCTTTTTTTCTTTGCTTCCTCATTCCTCCCATCCTTTCTCTTTCTTTCTTTCTCTCTTTCTTTCTATTATAATTTCGTGCTTTGTTTCATTTATCATTTTCTATATTGAATCTTTATTTCTCTCTTTATTTCCCTTTTCTTTCTCTTCTTTATCATTCATTCCTGTACCATTTTCTATTTCTTGCTTTCTTCCTCTCTTTTTTCCTCTCCAACTCCTTTTCTCCTTCTGATTCCTTATTTCTTCACCATTTTCTCTTTCTTTCCTTCTTTCCAACAACTTATCAACGATTTTCTCATCCATACAAGAAACGATTTGTCTCGTTTTACAAGAACGTTTTCATTTCAAACTGAACCCATAAATTTGTCACGGTATTTATTACTTTTTTCATAGTCTGGCACAGGGTCACAAGTGTTGGGAACTTCCTGAAGATCCCACTCGCCAACTTGCGAGAATAACTTGCAAAATATCACCACACACCGAAGCAAACCACCAAAAAATATCTTTAAAACAAGTTATGGAATAGAAAAAATACAATTAAAAATATTTAAAAAAATAAAAACGAAAAATGGCAATTGTTTCCTTCCTCGTTTCAAAATGTCTGCTGTTCCAGCTGTAGGATAGCTGACGCTGATGACGAACTAACCTTACCACTAACCCAAAAAGTACGAACCAACACCCTAAATATGCTACCCCTAACGCTTACTCTAAGCCTCGGTAATCGCGATCGTTTCAAAACGGGAAAGGTAACAATATCGTAGTGAGTTCGATCGTCAATGAATGCTCCACTTCCATTGCCCCTATGTCAGACACACTTGAGCTTGGTACTTGTGGCACATCATGAAGCGATGGTTAGCAAACTTATTTTGCGGAGCAATTTAATAGTTTAGTGAATTCGACCCTCCCAGGGTGCTCCCATAATATGGCCTTGTGTCAGATAAGCGTAGGTGGGCGCCAGCTCGAGAGTGATGACTAGACTATCAAATAGACAAGTGATTTCGACCCTTACTGGGTGTCAATTATCCTCTCACACCTTTTTCTTTTAGAGTGAGAAACTCTCTCCTAACAGACGATGCAGTAAATCTTTCTGGCAATTGTGACCTTTCTCAATTCAAAATGGCCGCTACTTCATCCTTTTTTTCCCCCTTTCTTTCTTCCTGTTTTTGTTTCTTTCTGTCCCAGCTTATCTCCTTCATTCCGATCTTTATCTTCTGAAACTTCATTGTTGTTGATATTGTTGTTTCTTCTTCTTCTTCTTCTTCTTCTTCTTCTTCTTCTTCTTCTTCTTCTTCTTCTTCTTCTTCTTCTTCACGCCTCCTCTTTTACACTAAAAGTCCCCCCCCAACAGACAATGCCGTAAATCAATCTACCTACCACCGCCTTAGAACAACGAATTCTCATTCATCTTTTTATTCTTGTATTTAGTCCGCCATCTTTTTATTTCATCATTCCTGTTTTTTGCATTGGACTCAGTCATAAGATATTTGTGTTTTTTCAGTTGTTACTTGAGACTAGAAAAAGAAAGTAAGAAAAAGAAATGAATCTTCTTGTTCTTACGGACGCATACACCACTCAACAACTACATATATATGTGTGTGTGTGTGTGTGTGTAAAACACAATCACCCTCTTTGAACGAGAGGCAATTAGCAAATCGTGTAGAGTGACAATATCTACTCTACAAAAAAGTTTGGGGGATGATTTAAGAAGAAAGAGGACCACCACCAGCAGTAGCAGTAAAGAAGAAGAAGAAGAAGAAGAAGAAGAAGAAGAAGAAGAAGAAGAAGAAGAAGAAGAAGAAGAAGAAGAGAGAGATTGTGGAGGATGGTGGTTTTGGAGGCTCTGGTCGCAAAACGAGAAATGGTCGGGGTGATAGAAGTAGGTGTGGGGAGGAGACCGAAAAATGAGGAGGCGCTGTCAGCATAAAAAACAGAGGAAGACAGAAAGGTTGAGAAAGTGGGGAAGAAGAAGAAGAAGAAGAAGAAGAAGAAGAAGAAGAAGAAGAAGAAGAAGAAGAAAGTAATAGTGGAACCGCATGCATGGTGCACACAGTAAGGATCAGACTCACTATCAAAATATAATCTACGAGATTAGCCTGCTAACCAATACTGTACCAAGATGCACCTCCCCCCTCCTCCTCCTCTTCTTCTTCTTCTTCTTCTTCTTCTTCTTCTTCTGACGTACATAAAGCTATGGCAAGGTTTAACCAGCTTAGAAAGGCCCCTAAAATCATACAAAGGCTCAAAAATATTCTTTTTCATTGAAATTGAATTATATATTCATCAGCAATTAACACAGTAATGAAATCAAACAAATATCTTTATCATCGGTTCTCACCATAAACTCGTCAGTTTGGTGCGTCAGATGAACTGTTTCCGTTCGATAAAGACAAGTGTTCAATTTCATATCTACGTTAATTTATGATTAAGTTGTCGTTTAATTATACTGTGTAATAAAAAAAACATATTGGGTTTTTTGTAAGGCTTTCAGGGCCTCTTTAGGCTGCTTAAACACCACCATGGGTTTGTGTACGCCCAAACCAATATTACCCAAGATAGAACCCAGTACTTAAAAACTGATTAGATTAAAGGATTTGGGCAGAAAAAAGGAGGATCGGTCGGCTCATCTGAATGGCACTCTGGGATAGAAGAGACCCGTTTCTGGGCAAGCAAGTCGACTGGTAATTTTATTACATGACAACACCCGTCCTGAGTTTGCAAATGAGACGCAGCGAACGATCATGGAGTTGGAATGGGAAGTTCTTCCACATGCTGCGTATTTTCCGAATTGTACATTATTGGTACTGTACTATAAAGTAACGCACATCAAAGTACAGTACACTACTGTAACGTATTAACATTCTATCAACAATAATATTTAGACGGGTTACGGCATTTTCATTTACATCACTTCAGCAAATATCAGCAAATATATGTCCGACATATACCTTCCTTAGGATGCGCCACATTTCTCTATCGTGGGCATCGCAGAGCCAGTATTTTCTAAATTTGTCTAGTTCATCTCTCCACCTCGTATTCTCTTGACCTTGGTTGCGCATGTGATTTCTGGGGATCCATGTTGTGAGTCATGATGTCCATCAGTTGTCTGTCATTCTTGCAAGATGGCCTGCCCATTGCCATTTAAGTTTTCTAATAGATTATATGATGTCTTTGACTCCCGTTTTCTTCCCAATATACTGTGCTGTCTTGCGATCTCTCCATATGAGGTTGAGCATGATTCTTTCATATGCACGTTGTACGCTTCTCAGTTTGCGAGTCTGTCTCTTGGTTAGTTTCCATGTTTCAGCTCCATAAGTGATTATTTGGAGAATGCATTGGTAAATCGTTCTTTTACCATAGAATAAACAGATTATGTGGAGGTGAAGCGTCTCGTCTCTCAGTAGACAATCCCCGATGGAGTATAACGACCTTTGACGAAGTCCCAGTTTCTGTTGCATACGTCTGTTTAGTGATTCTTGCAAGTCTCTAGTTTGGTCGAGAACAGGACTTAACTATACCAGTTTTTTTTATGACTGCTCCCCTGGCAGGATGAAAGTCCACCGAAGAGATACTTCCACCCTAATCCTGTATCTGTGTGCTCAATTAGCTGCTGAGTACTCGGACATTTTTCCTGAATGAAGAGTTTTCCACAGTCTTCGCCCATACCGGGAATCGAACCAAAGAACCTCCGAGCGAACCAAATGATGTGTAAGGTGGCGTAAAGTCTTAGGAATTTGGGGGAATACTTTGTTGACTGAATAAAGATGGAATGAATTTAGATGAAGAGAAGATTTTAAAAAGTATCAGCATAATACATCCGGTGATGATTTCTGGCTAATCGATATCGATATAAAATGATGCTCTCAGTATTACGGTTGCTTGTTTACCACTACAACCATACGTCAACTAACGTCTTGGTTAAGTTCTGGTAGTATGGACGCAACTTGAACTGGGCGTAAGTCAACCATGATAGGGTGAATGAAATATATGTACTGCACAACATAACACATAGATATTCACCTAAATCTCTACATTGTTTACGCACATGTCTAAATAGGGGTACATCAATTCCATCAACATCATTTCAGCAAATATCAGTTTTATCTAAATCTCTTCAGTCGACAAGCACTTTAGCCTAAAAGCATTTTTATTGGTTTTTATTGGAGGGGGTACAGGCACTGGTGAGTGTTTTTAGACTAAAGCGCCTGTAGACTGAAGTGATTTTAGACCATTGTTATTTGAACAAAACTATTTGCTGAAGTGATGTAATTAGAAATGCAGTAATCCGTCTAAATACTACGATTAATAAAATGAAAAAATACTTTACAGTTGTGTACTGTACTTTGATGTACATCACCTTATAGTCTAGTACCTATAAAATATGTATATACAGAGGTAACATCAGTAATAAGACTGTAAATTCTCATTAAAAACTTTATCACTATGTACACTACACTGAACAGAGGAAGAGAATCTTTCACATTACTATCCTCCATTTTCCTATCTATAGCCAAGCTTAGGTCGCACTTACGATCAATCACCGATTGGATTTCGCCAGATCGCCGATTGTTTGAATCGGCGATGAATGTCCGCATGAGTGTTCTTACGTTCTTCATGAACGTCCTGGATGATGTCTGCGATCCAATCGTATTGATAGGAATGACTCTTTTTCCTACGTTCGAGTCAGATAATTGAGAAGGAAAGAAAGTATTTCATTATTTCCAACTAAAAAAAAATTGCTACTTTTTTGTATCATTACGAGAAACTTTAATAATGTCTATTTTCAAATTTTCAGATTATTTTCAGGAAAATGTTTTATACTAATTTTGTTTCATTTTTGGATGTAAAATTATGACATACCGATGTCTTTTCTATGATGAAAGTTACGATAAAAATAAACATTGAATTAGAAGAAAATTGCTTATGAATTTGTTTCTATTAAGATACATTGTTTGCTTTGTAGTTTAATCAATTGAGTTTAGAATATCCAAAATATTGTTTGACAAATAGTTTAATAAATGACATTTTATGAAGAGCGTGAATAAGGTATTTGAGAGTACCATAAATCACTCGCGATTTTTTTTTTGCTTTGTTTCGAATATTCTATCTCCTTATTGACATTTTTGAAAAAAATATTTTAATTCAGTTATCCTTGTTCTGAATGAATTAAATTAAATAAGATTTCGATTAAATTATGACAATCTTTTTATTTCTTAAATTTACATATTATGGTCATGTAACACCAGACATTTCTTCAGCGTTATAACGGCATTAGTATTAAATGTCCTGATCTGCGATTAAAATTACAAACCGACTTCACTTCGCGAGAACTTAAGGATCAATCGGCGATAAGTTGATCGAATCTTAGTGCGACTTGAGCTTAGCTTTAGCCAAGGAGATAAACGCAATCTGAAGACAGCATGGAGCATGATTTCATGCTGGATGCTGGTGCCTCGAACGTTATTGAGACTAGGATCATGTTATAAAATACAGCATGTTTTTTTCGATTCTAGAATCTCATTTCAGCCTTTATAGGGACCTCAGACGTATCAGCGGTCAGACGTTAGTCGGTAATTCGCGAGTCGACGTACTTTGAAATTACATTGGAAGATATAGCGAAAGTGCAACTGGGTGTATTGAGGACTTGGGCAAAACAATTGTCTTCATAACTATCAGTGTTACCTGAGATTTGGAGATGTTTTTTCCAAATGCCAAAATTGTTAACAAAACATCGCAATGTTGTAGTACAAACCGAAAGAGAGATTTTATCAAAAATACTACTGCAACAAGGTTAATTTTGTTCCGTATTAATGACAGAAAGTAAGGGTCCACTTTAGCATTATAACTGCATTGAATTTTTAAAAAATAACTTTTCTAACTGAAAAATTTCCCCATGAAACATGTTTTACGGGTGGAGAGCACAAAAAATTTACTTGCGAAAGTTTACGAATCACCATAGCCCTACAAGCGATCCACCTGACCAACCAGCCAAGTGGTCCACAGATTCTTCTCCTCGTCTGATAGTTTATGTCTTGGGGTACTCTTGGTCACATTTGGGGGGTCTATAACGTTACAAAACTGCATGAGTACACTATTAACCAACATATATATTTTTTCTCTCCGAAAAGTGCTTTTCGAGGTCTCTATGGTCCTTTTGGGCCAAGAATGCTCAAATCTTCAGCTGGTACTTTTTCAGAAAGATTATCTTAGATAAAAGATCAATTTTTGAAAGACAATTTTATATTATTTTTTTTTTAGATAATTGTCAAATTTGGCCATAAAATGGCTAACCAAACCCTAGCTACCATGTCGGCAGTAAAAGTTAAAAAGCTGTTACACTCATTGTAAGCCTTACATAAGCCAGTGAAGTCTTTAATTAACTGGTGTGGGTGGCTATTGGTTAGTCAGTGTGCAGACCAAGCCGACGAGAAGGATACCAACTGTTCAGAGAATTCCAGTCCCTGTGTTGTTAATCAGGAGGAGGTGGTCGTAAGAACAAAACATAGTTAAAACTGAGATAAGGCCAGTAAATATTTAATCGTTTTGCCGACAGAGGGTCCGATGAGAAAACCTGCTTGCTTGTCTGCTGAAAAGCGCGACCCTGCTTATCAGTGGCGTCCGTTTAGTTCCGACGTTGTGTTGCCCTCTCCGATAGTGAGCAGCACCTAAAACAAATGAACGACTGAAACATTATGCTTCACTTGTCTGACTTAGTGCGGTTTTAAGCTTTTTTAAATTTGTTTTAGTTGAGGCAATTTTCTTTCTTTCTTTGTTTCTTTTTTGTTTGTTTGTTTCCTTCTTTTTTCTTCCCTTCTTTCTTTTTTCTTTTCTTCATTTCTTCCTTCTTATTTTTCTTTCTTTTTCTTGGTTTAAACTTTTCATCTCCGATTACTTCTTCGTTTAGTCTTGTCATCTCTCTATTTATCATCGTCACAAAACTCTTCTTCTTCATTTATTTTTTTTTCATTTCTCTCCTTTTTTTTTCATTTTCTCCCACTTGATTTTTTCCTAGTTCTTAGCCTTTATCTTACTTCTCTTTCTTTCTCTTTCTCTCTTTCTCTCTCCCTCTCTCTCCCTCTCTCTCTCTCTCTCTCTCTCTCTCTGTGTCTCTCTGTCTCTGCTCTTCGGCATTTTTCCTTCCTATCCATCTTCTTGTGGCTGTTCTTTTTTTCTTGTTGTTGTTGTTGTTGTTGTTTTTCCTCTCCTCTTTTTTCTCCTTTGTTTTTCTTCCTTTCCTCTTCTTTTTGTTGTTGTTCTTTTTCTTCTTTTTTTCTCCTTCTCCTTCTCCTCCTCCTCCTCCTTCTTCTTCTTCTTCTTCTTCTTCTTCTTCTTCTTCTTCTTCTTCTTCTTCTTCTTCTTCTTCTTCTTCTTCTTCTTCTTCTTCTTCTTCTTCTTCTCCAATGTTTCTTTTTTCTTGTTCTGTGCCACCCCATTTTATACGGAGTCATATTTTAAAATGGCGTCGACTTTGGAGCAGTATGACCGTTTCTTTTTTATTTGTTTCAATTCATTTTGAAAAAAAAAAAAATTTTGATGGATGAGAGAAGTGGAGGGTCGCCAAATGCTCCGGATCCAAAGAAACAAAGGAGGGAAAATGTCAACCAGTAAAAGATCACGTGTCTGATAAGAAAACAAAATTCATGTTGAGTATTGATGGCGAGACAAGATTACAAAAAAAGGTGCCTGTTTCTAACCCGGTTCGAAGAAAAAGAAAGGACAAATCACAAAGCAACGGACCATGATTTTCATAAGAATGCGCGTGCACACACTTACAAATACATACAATCACACGTTATTATACATACACACACTTACATATATATATATACATATTCATACATGCAGGCAGTGTTGCCAAATCAAAAAAAAAAAAAGAAAAGAATCTGCGCTAAATCGACCCCGAAAAAGCGTAAAAAACGCCCAAAGGCGCTAAAAAAATTGTAAGCTCTTATGGCCATCTTTATCAGCTAATATAGCGAGAAAATTGGCGATGAAATAGCGCTAAATGTTGCATTTACGTGTAGCCAAAATAAGAAACACAGTAGATATTGTGCAAAAAGTGCTAGATTGGTACCACTTCACATAGATACCCACAGAGATAGATATAGACATAGATTTACAGATTAAATTATTATGGCATAGGAACAGGTGTAGTAAATGCTGTGCTTTTTTGCCTTTCTTGAAAAAACAGCATTCAAAATCCTGGCTTTTATATGAGATCGAACACAGACCACCAGCACCGGTTAGAAGGACGCGACAGCTTCTGCTGCCAAGCAGCTACCCCTGCACACGCCGTAGGTATTTGTTAACGTAAGAAATTGGTTTAGTTTATGAGGTTGAAATAAAGACAATATCCCTATCTTGCATAAATGAATCACCTTAGCCAGAACTAATCATTTAGAAAACTATCTAAATTTATGTAAAAAGATAGATCTTTTATCAAAAATCATCTTAAAAAATACAAACTGCACCTTATATGAAAAAAAAATGACAAAAACTTTTTTGATGGTGTTTAATGGTATATTTGTGCACATTTTCAACGTTGTTGGTACCAAACTATGACACACACACACATGAATGAAAAAAAAAGAAAGAATCTGTAACCCATTTGGCTGGTTGGTCGAGCAGGCCATTTGTGGGGCGGCGGTGATTCATTTCGGAAAAAAACAACTTTTCAACATTAACTTTATTGAGCAATATATTTACCGTTTTCTCCATTACCTTCTACCCTCTATCGGGCAAACCATAGTTCTATCCTACATAGGTTCCTTTTGCAGTCTTGCGGGGAATTGAAATTCTGTAATACCTGGTATAAATGATAAACAAAAGGTGGATACAGCTGATAATTGGAAACTGTAACAATTTTTCCCAGTCATCAGAAGGACACGTATTGGCATTCCGTGGGATGTGCAAGCGAGGCATTTGTCCTTCCCAGAAAAATTATACAAAATCATCATCAGCAGCAGCAGCATCGCTAGTCTCTTAATGCCCGTCGTTGGACATAAATCTTCACCAGGATTCGCCACACCTCTCTGTCATGGGCATCGTGGAGCCAGTACTTTCTGACTTTGTCTAGCACGCCTCTCCATCTAATACTCTGCCGGCCTCGGTTGTGCATGTGATCTCTGAGGATCCATGTCATGAGTCGTGATATCCATCAGTTGTGTGCCATTCTTGCAACATGGTCAGCCCATTGCCATTTTAGTTTTTTAATGGATTCGATGATGTCCCTGACTCCTGTCTTCTCCCGGATGTATTGTGCAGTCTTGTGATCTCTCCATGTGAGGCCCAGCATAATTCTTTCATGTGCACGTTGCATAACCATGCAATTTGTGCGTCCCATTAGTTAGAAAAGAAGGGTATACAACGGATGCATCCTCCTGATAGTCTCCTATGGAGCTGAAACATGAACCCTAACCAAAAGATTGGTTCTCAAACTGAGAACCATGCAATGTGCACTGGAGAAAATCGTGCTCAACGTCACATGGAGAGATCAAAAGACAGCACAATATATTGGAAAAAAATATTGGGAAAGAGGAAAAAAATCAAAAACAGGAGTTAGAGAAATCGAAGAATCCATGAGAAAACTCAAATGGCAATGAGCTGATCCTGTTGCAAGAATGGCCGACACTTACTGGACTTTGCAACTCATAATATAGGTCACCAGAGATCATGTACGAAACTGGAGCCGGCAGAAATAAGACGGCGTGAAGAAGTAGACATGCTAAGAAAGTATTTGCTCTGCGTCGCCCATGATTGAGAGGTCTGGTGAATCTTAGGGAAGGTCGATGTCTATCAAGGGACGCTAAAAGGAAAATGATGGATATCTTGATTTAATCACTATCTATCTTCAAAGATCCACTCACCTTAGGCCATCATTAGAAGAGCAACAAACTGCTCAAAACTTCTCAGACTAATTTTGACACTTGAGATCATCCGTAGCACCTTGCACCCAAAAATGCACAAATCTTTTTTTGTTCATTTAAAATCGCATTTTCACCTATCTTAAATTAAAGAGCATGATACACAGAAATCAAAAATTAATGAATTAATCGATGTTTTGAAATAATTTTGTTAAAATTGAACGCTCCTAATTTCAACCGACAAAAGCAAAACCAAACAATTAAGTTTAATTACTATATCTGTACATCCATACTTCCAATAAATGAATCATCATAAACCGTGCATGAACCGAAAGTAATTATCTAAAACGATTATCTTAAATCATCTATAGAAATGAATCTTTTATCAAAAAGTATCTAAAAAGAAATTAATCTATAACGTAATTTTATCTTGAAGAAAAGCACAAGACTTTGTTGGACACAAATGACCAAAGGGACCCCAAAAAGCATCTAAAAAATACACCTAGTTGAGTACTCATGCAATATTTCAGGTTTGTGGCCTCAACAATATGATCAAGACTGTCCAAAGGGAGAGAGAGAGAAAGAGAGAGAGAGAGAGAGAGAGGGAAAGAGAGAGAGAGAGAGAACGAAAAAGAAAGAGAAAGAGAAAGAGAAATAGAGAAGAGCAAAGAGAGAAGATTCTGTAGCCCACTTGGCTGGTAGGTCAGTGACATTTGTGGGGCTACGGTGATCCAGTAGGACACATCAGATCAAAAGAGACCAGAGGTTTGAAAAGTCCTTATATCCAAGTGGAGTTGTTCATTGACAGAAGCCAAACATCGTTGTTTTCTATTCACATTAATTACAAGAACTCATTGGCTTTTTGGTATCACTTATTTTATTTGACAATGGTATCAATATTGCTTTCTTTGGGTTTAAGCGAAATTCTGCACAAGACGATCAATTGAGAATGATGTGAACCAGTTGGCCATGTGGTGTCGTATAATTTCAAAATGGTGTCAATATTGTTTTTTTAGTACAAGAAGAATTGCGTGCAAGACTGTTAATTGAGAATCATATGAACTAGTTGACCTTGTGGGCACGTGTATATTATTTTACCATGGTGTCAATATTGCTTTTTTAGTATAAGCAAAATTTCGTACAAGACTGTCAATTGAGAATCATATGCGGATGTGTCTCTCTGAAACTGCCTAGTAACCTAACGAAAAGAGCCAAGCCCATTCATCTCATTAAAATGTAACATTTGCCAAAAGTCTGTATGTCTGTACTGACCTACCTCAAAAGCAATTTCATATAATCCCTAAAGTTTTCTGTGGGTACAGATTAGATCTACGGAAAGTGTTTTTAGCAAAATAGTTCATGAATGCCCACCACCCCATATGTTTTTAGTGGGTTTCAATTCCGGGGGTTGGGTCTATTCATATGATTATTCATCAATGGTAAAAATACTTTTTGATGACATAATAAAGGGATATTCTTTGTATCAATTCAATCCCCGGAGATGAAAATATTTTTGAACATATCTCATATCCTGATGTTAATTAGTTGAAGATGGATACCTTGAATAGTAGTGTTTTTTTATTAAGGCATGTTTTGACGTAGTACGGTTAAGTTACATTTTTCCAAAACACGAAATTTTGAGACCATAGGTTGTGTCGATCACTAGAGTGAACTTTTACTTTTAGAGGTTGAAATCAATTTTTCCCCCCTTTTTTTTGAGGAGGAATTTTTCAGGTGTCGAAATCGTAGAGAAAAATTTTTTGTTCACGTTTAGGAGTCAAAATCGGGAGTAAGATTTTTTTCTACCTCAAGGGCTCGAAATAGA
This sequence comes from Thysanoteuthis rhombus, assembly GCA_963457665.1. Lineage (NCBI taxonomy): Eukaryota > Metazoa > Mollusca > Cephalopoda > Oegopsida > Thysanoteuthidae > Thysanoteuthis > Thysanoteuthis major. The sequence goes on from OY735213.1 coordinate 54,651,912, forward strand.
AGGGATTTAAAAAAAAACACTTTTGGGGTCAAAATGGGAAGGGTAATGGTTTTTTTTCGCTTTCAGGGGTTGAAATTGATGGGTAGATTTTCTTTTCTCACTCTTAGGGGTCAAAATCGAGGGGAAGATTTTTTTCACTCCTAGGGATCGAAATTCAAGGGATCTTTTTTCAGTCAACTCAAAAAAGGGGTCGAGATGGCTATTTTTTTCTTTTTTAGGGCTTAAAATTGAGGTGAAGATTTTTCTCTCACTTTTAGGGGTAGAAATCAGATGGGAAATTTGTTTACTTTTGTAGGTCACAATCGAGGGACGTTTTGTTTTTTTTTTACTTTTAACCGTCCCAATTTTTTTTTCAACATTAACACCTTTTCAATAATAGTCCTCTTTTCTTAGCATTATTCCCCTTTTCTCTAACATTACGCCTCCAGTTTTAACGTTATATCTCTCCTTTTAAACGTTCTACCATTTTTTAACATCAGACCCTCTTTTTCTTTACATCAGCCCCGCCTCTTTTTGGAGATCAGTAAGAGACATCATAGAATCCATAAAAAATCTCAAATGGCGGTGGGCTGGCCATGTTGCAAGAATGGCTGACAATCGATGGGCATCACGACTCACAACATGGATTCCCCGAGACCATATGCGCAACCGAGGCCGGCAAAATATTAGATGGAGAGATGAACTAGACAAGTTCAGGAAGTACTGGCTCCGTGACGCCCATGATAGAGAAGTGTGGCAAATCCTGGGGAAGGTCTATGTCCAACGACGGACGCTAAAAGACTGATGATGATGATGACAACTTTTTTGTTTTGCACGGATGCCCATTTTCAACTTTACCCCCCATCCTCTTTTAGATATTAATCCTTTTTTTAACATTTGCCCGACCCTATTTTTACATAGCTCGAGCATTTTTTTTTTACATATAACCCCACCTTTTCAACATTAGTCACCCTTTTTTCTAACTAGGTAAAAAACAGTGGTATTAAAAGAAAACAAATTAAATTGAACAGTATCTGATTTCCATTTATCTATCTTTATATTTTGGGGCTGCAATCTACTCCGTCCATTAAGGTGGATATATAATCTGGCTAGATTGAATTAGAATAAGTCTGACTTATAGAAACCTAACAGTTTCTCCTTTATAATTCTTCCCAAATTTTCCGGGAATAATGTAAATACAGTTGAGGAACATATTCAAGTCATAATCAAAGACAAGATAGAAAAGTCTGGAATGACTGACCACATTTGGAGAGAGAAAGGCGAGCATCATCCTGTCTAGGGAAAAGTCTGAATCATAGATTGGAAACGCCGTTTGGAACTGAAAAAAAAATCAAAGAAGCAGCATACATCTTCTTGTTGGCTGAGTGTATAGGTCATACAAGTGCGCAGATCCTAGCCTGGGCATGACAAGGAAAGGAAAGGAAACACTCGAATCCTACGTTATGAGCATTACTACCATTGGAGATTAAAATTCTATTTACCATCCTCAGATTTGGATAATTCACCTGAAGAAGGTCGTAGAATTGATCAACCGGGACGCTGTGCTAACAACACAGACAACAAAGAGTTCAATCACCCGAAAAAACTTCTTGAATCGTCTATATTTCTTGGCGTGTTTGAAACTCCATTTTCTATAAAAAAAGTTTCGATTCGAAAAACGGATTCGTATTTCACTATTCCCTACTATCATTTTTTGTTAAACTCCTACTATTTTTAAAGTTGACTTTATTTTCCTTGCCTTCCAACGATGACAAGTTCAGACCTCCGGTTAAGACTGAAAAGTGATAAGTTAAAAACCCTGGATAGAGATATAAGGGAAAAGAGAAACAGATTCTTGAAAGAAAGACAGAAATTAAGAAAAAAACACAGAAAGAAGGAAAAACAGAACAAATGAGAGAAGGAAAGATAGAAAAATAGAAGAAGTGAAAGAAAAAGAGAGAAAGAAAGAGAGAACACAAGAGAGAGAGAGAGAGAGAGAGAGAGAGAGAGAGAGAGAGAGAGAGAGAAATGAAAAGAGAAAAAGAAAATGGAAAGCTATGGTAGCTAGATTGAATTATTTGAAAGATTCTTTCAATTAGAATTTATTACTTTTTCTTTCTTTTTAAAAATCTTTACTATAATTCTTTTTCTTTTCTTTTCTCTACTCTTCTCAGCCCTATTTGTTCTTAGTAGAAATTTTGCACACACACTCTCCCCCTCAATGATTAGAGAAAACATTTTTTTTTGTTGAAAATTCGACTAAGTGACTGAAATAGTTTGGTTCAGAGTGGGTTTAGACCCAGTAGCAGTCAGTCTTGTTCCAATATAATATTCTTGAATCAAAAAAGGGATTTGGATTTAATTTTTCTACCTTTTTTTTTTTTTTATAATTGTAATCTTTTTTGTTAGGAAAACAGTCTTATACTACATTTTACCCAATCTTTTTCTACTTAATCAATCGAACGATCGTAGCCATCTGAGGTGGCGAGGAGTTCTACCCCGTGTGCGTGTGTTTGTGCCTTCCAGTGCTCCTGGTCGTACTGTTTTGTCCACAGACATGAAAATTGGAACCCATACTCAACTAGATGTTTCTAGATGTTTTTCCACTCTATTTCAGATGTTTTCAAGTGGAAAGTGACTGTGATGGCATGAACAGAATTTAATCAGTCCATATTTATTCTTCGATGGATTTTTTTTTACATGACTTCGATTTTTGATGCTACGGTTGTTCTATTATTGACTGTGATGTAGAATAAATATGAAAATGACTCATTTTCAATTTCCCCACCTTTTCTTTTTTTTACAAATACATTTTTGGAATAAATTACCGAGTCATGATAAAAATAGCACTAATGTGTAAGGTTTTAACATTAATTCACATAATTTTTGAAATTATGGAAGGAGCGTAAGATTCTGGGAATCAATCTGATGAGATTTTCAAGGGAATCTATCTGTGAATTTGGTTAAATTGTAACACTAATCTTAAAAAGAAAGGTACACATCCAATGTATCCTACCGATAGTCACCTATGGAGCTGAAACATGGAACCTAACCACACTGAAACTGATGTGCAAATTTTGCGTATGGTTAGAGATCCCCAAGAAAACATGATTGAATGATATATAACCAGGTCTCTTTGTCACTCGATATAAACCGTCATGAGACCAACATCTTTTGGCAGCATGCTATGTTGGTAATGATCAATTAAAAAATCAGAGAAAGGAGTGATCAATAAATAAGTTACTCCTCTTACCTTTTGTTGGGCAGTGATCACTAAAAGAGTGTGAATTTATAAAAAAAAGAAGCAAGCATTAATGCTGCCGGACACAAACTGAGTGATCAATTTAGCATGAACGTATATTCCTCATTGAACCCCCGACTAAAAACCTATTTAAAGGGCGAACTAGAAAAGGTAATCGTGTTTTTCTAGACACAAGGAATAAATGTTGAAATTTGCAGTCACCAGTACGGCTTGTACGCGTGATACATACATACATACATACATACATACCTACATACATACATACATAGCCTGCCAGCCTGCCAGTCAGCCAGCCGGACCCATATGAAACCTATGGTAACAGTTTTTGTTGACGGTTTCCAATAAATGATCTTATTTAATTAGAAAAAGAGACATATTTTAATCTATATTTGAACAATTAACAAGTTACTTCTCACGCCTTCTCTTATGCAGTAGTCACTGAGAAAGTCTGCAATTTCAAAAATAAACAAGCATGAATGCCGTTGGATGCAAAATAAGGGATTAATTTAGCATGATATTATATTGCAAATTGAACTCCACCCACGACTAGGAACTTTTCGATGGGGGGATTTAAAAAGAATTTCTAGACATAATGATGAGCGAATGCTAAAATCGTCTGCCCTCTAGCTCCATTGGTGCAGCCTGTACGCCTGACACATGCATGCATGCATAGCCAGCCATCCGGACCAACTTGAGAACTGAGAGAAACCTCTGCAGAAAGTATTGTTTGACAGTTTCTTTCAACAGAAAATCTGTCATGAAATCTGCCATCATCATCATCATCATCACCACCACCACCAAAACCACCACCACCACCACCACCACCATCAGCACCATCATCATCATCATCATCATCATCATCATCGAGCCTTTCAGAGTCCGTTGTTGAACGTAAGCCTTTCCCAAGGTCTGCCAGTTTCTGTGTTACTGTGCCAGTACTTTCTGAACTAGTTTAAATAATCACACCATCACGTGACCGAGAATTAAAGAGTTTAATTGACGAGGTCAAAACGAAAAAGCGAATGCTTTTGTCATTATTTATTTATTTTTTCTTCTTCTTCTTCTTCTCAAAATCCATCACCGATTTCTCCGAGGACTTGATATTCTCTTAAGAAAAACTGCCCGGCAAAGCACCGTAACGTCTTGGCTTCGGAGTTGGCTGGTACGTCTCTTTCACTGAGTATCCGCATCCAATTCCAGTACAATGGTTGCCAGCAGTTAGCAAGATTCGATTTCCTGTGATGTAATGTCACTGACCACTGTGCCCCGATGTGACATTTCCTGAAACACTTCACGAGGTTTTTGTACTTGAATCTCGTTTGAAATAATAATAATAATAATAATAATAATAATAATAATAATAATGATAACAATAATAATAATAATAATAATAATAATAATAATAATAATAATAATAATAATAATAACAGCAACAATAATGATAATAACAATAAAAATAATAATAACAACAACAATAATAATAACAATAATAAAGATAATATGAGATATGGAAAAATTGTTCTCAAAGGCACCTCCGAAAACCTTTGCAAAGCGTTGTATGTGTAAATATTTTGTCTGTGATACAACCACGTATTTTTCTTGTGTAGTCTCCTCTATTGACCCCAACTTTTGTATACATGAAATGAAATGGAAAAGATGAAAAAAACAACTGCTAGTACCTATTTAGTCATAAATTTCAAGCTGTAAGTTCCAAGCCGAAACTTGGTGTGCAATGAATACGATTAGATATCAAAAGGAACAGTAGTAGTAGTAGTAGTAGTAGTAGTAGTTGTAGTAGTAGTAACTATAGTATTGATAAAAATTGTACTAGTAGAAGTGATAATAACGATAATATTAGTAGTAATGACATTAGTGGTTTTAATGATAACAGTAGTAGTTGTAATAATAATAATGATGATGATAATAAAAGTATTATTATTTTTGAACAACCATAGCCACCAAAGATGACGAGGGATTATAACCTTTTGTATATGTGCATGCAATTGTGAGTTTGTGTATTTGCTTATGTGTTCAAGCGCTCCTGGCCATGCCGTTTTGAACACAGACTTGAAAATTGGCATCAGTACTCCGATATATTTTTTATTTTTATTTTTTTGGGAAAAAAACCTTTTTTGAATTTTTGGAGGAAGACTTTATTCGGGCGGTATTATTGATTTGTTCCTTTGTCCCAGCACTTCAAGCCATACCATGTTGCCGACAGACTCGGTAATAGACATCAATACTCCAGTAAACCTCTTCTAAAAATTCTTCCGAATGTAGATGTTTTTCTTTCACTCTATTTTAGATGTTTCCCAGTGGAATACGCCAGTTATATTGTAAATAGAATTTATTCTGACCGTATTTATTCCTCAGTGGAATTTTTTTTACACGACTTAAATTTTGATTGTCAATTATTGACTGTCATAATGATTTTTTATTATCTGTAATCATTGAGTTTTCACGCCTGCAGTGACTACTGTAGTCTCGATTCTCCCTCGGATTTTCAGTTCTTCAAGCTATTTTACTACGCTTTTGGAATCGTTCCAAGTGCTCAGACAACAATGGGCACAACTGTCGCCTTCACGTTTAACTTTTTCCCAGTTCTTTCCAGAAGTCTAGACATTTACCCAGCGTTTAATTTTCTTTTAAATTTATTTTGTGGTCAGCTTGAACGGAGAGACCTACTATTTGACTTGTTTCCGTCTTGTTTACGATATCTAGATTTGGTTTTCTTGCCTGAATCGGATGATCTGTTCTCACTCTCAAAGTCCTAGTGAATTTTATGATTTTTATCCTTCAAGACAGTCTAGCTTGTATATGTCTCATTGGTTATTAGAAACTGTCAACCAAATCTGCCACCTAAACTGTCAACAGAAGTTTCTTCATTTTCTAAGTGGGCATCGCTGACTGACTTGAGCATTTAACCCTTATTATGTCTACAAAAAACGTTTTATTCCTCCTTCCTTGTATAGATTTTTTTAGTGGAGGGTGTATTCAATTTACAGTGTAAGTTTATGCTAAATCAATCACTATTTTGTCCCCGCCTATTTTTTGAAAATTCAGACTCTTTGGTAATCACTGCTTAAACCAATGGTGAGAAAAGCAACTTACTCATTGAGCACCTCTTTGAAAAAATTAATTCATCACCCCCAACGTGGTATGCAGCTAAGGTGTCGGCTCCAATAGAGTGACTAACCAGACCTATTATTATACTCTTCGAGTTTTAAACTTATGTCAAACTAAGCTGTATATACACTGTTAATACTGAAACAGAATATATTTGATATTTACTGAGTTGAGCCTAGTCTGACATAAATCCACAGTAGTGGGGCACCCAATGAAGATCAAACTGATTATAGTGGTAGTGGTCAGCATCACAAGCTTGTTAACCATTACTGCACTGATCGTGAAATCAGGGGTTTCATGAAATTGCTAAAATCTTCTGAAATTTCACAAAATCCCATGGGATATCACGAAATAACTAATTTCACGGCTATTTATTTATTTGTGGACACCCTCAATGTATTTGGCTCTGCGCCGTGGCGTAGTTAGCGTATAGGTTAATCTAGGCCTGACATTGACAAATAAAAGAATGGGTCAATCAGCTGTTGTCTGACACCTAATTATTAGCTGAATTTTGATCGAAAATTTTCGTTGTATAATGTTGGATTCAAATGATAGTATTTAGCACCGAAGCGCATTGATAAGGAAGGAGAATATGCTGAAAGACAAATTTTTGCTGTATAAAATAAATGCTTTTTTAATCATGAGGCGACAGAATTCTTCTATGTATCTTTATTTACGAATGAGTATATATATATCTTAAGAATGTATCTGACAACACTGCTGCAGGGTTAATCTCCACTCCAACCTCCATAACGAATGAAGATGCTTACTGCAAGTTTTGTTTTGTATATGTATTGTAAATGTATGTGTGTTTGTATATATATATATATATATATATATATATATATATATATATATATATATATATATATATATATATATATACATATATATCTATATATATATATATATAATAATTAAATCCACAAACAGCTGTTTCGTTGTATTACGACTCTTCAGTGTGGCTATAGACTATCCGTTATCCCATCCAGTACCACGAGGTAGGATAGAAACCTTCGCTTCAGATCCTGAGGCTGACATTTCATCTCTGCCCTACGCAGAACTGGACAGTCAGTAAAGGTGAATTTAAGCGATATATTTACTTACGCACAATTCATCATCCACCAGAGTGCTCTATTCCCGGGTTGGAAGAGCATTGCATATTATACTGCATTCTATATATGTATATATATATATATATATATATATATATATATATATATGTATATATATATACATATATATATATATTGCATTATATATATATATATATATATATATTTCATTATATATACATATATATATATATGTGTGTGCGTAAATATATTTATTTGATAGAATGAAGTAAGCCCGTGCGTATCAGCATAAAATTTCGTTAACATCCTAGACTTGTCAGTTTAGCTCAGTCAGTAAGACAGCCTCCTGACAATCAGTTGATCTTGAGCTTATATCCCTATAGGGGAATGTGGATTTTACATGTCAGTTTCCACCCTCAATATATTTTGCAGTTCCGAATCATCTTATGATTCTCTAGTATGTAAGTTAATATAGTGCGTTCAGAGTAGTCGGTGTTTTATACAGAATTCGATTTTATTGCTATCATTTAGATTTCGATCACGATGTTATACACTTGAATTCATTGTGGAGATTGTCCGCTGTTTTACGATGAACTTGTTTCGGGGATTTCAAAAAACAGCACAGGCATTTTACCATGACTTCCTCTAGATGTTTTAATCGAACACGACTTTTCTGCAAGTATTTTACTTTTAGATTTATATTATCATCATAATTCGTGGTAGATTTTTTTTCATTTGGATATTACATTTTACTATTTAGATCCAGCGTATTACTTTACCATGTGCTGAATGGATGTTGTTTATTTTGTGAATTGGATATCATGAATTGAAGAGTTAAATTTACATGGACTATCTCCGCTGGATTTTATAAATAAAAGCAAACACTTTTTTCCTTTCATAGTGAATTCCTCTCAGTATTATGATTTTGCTTCTGCGGTGTATTGTAACCAGACACGCCAAGCCGACACATGGAGGTGAGCCTTAGATTCTTTTGCCATCAGTTGCTTGGCCCAACCACTGAGCTATAGTTTAATGCGTGTATGCAACCTGCGGTCTGGACAGCTCCATGCAACCCAGAGGCAAGCATCTCTGAAGTAAAATATATAAATAAATAAAAGATTTAAAAAACAAAAAAAAATCTTGTGAAAAGGCAAAAAAAATCCTAATGAGCTAAAGAACAGAAGCCTGGAGACGAAAATCTGTTTGTAGCCTGTCTCACGCTTACAAAATTGGTGTGACTTTTCCCTCCAAATGTGTGTGGTCTCCCTGGGTCGGCTTCGAGCCGTTATTACAATAACAAACTACTTAGTTTCGCAGACAGGTATCTGTAGGGAAGGCCCACAGGAAGTAGGCGAAAACAAAACCGAACAGGGGCACTTGGTCGGTCACTCAAGGCATCTGCAAAGGTTTGCGGTTAGGAGTGGAGGGCGGGCAGATAGAGAGCCTAAACTATCTTCCTTCCTTCAGTGCAATTGAACGAGGCAGACTCGAAGCAGGGGATTTCTTTGTTCCTTGCTAGCTTTTGCATTAGGGCAGACACAAAAGAAATAATTGTACTCGCAGGCTTGGCTCAAGCGGCAAAGACAAGAATTGAGCCCAACTCTTCAGAGGTTCTTTGATTAGATGTCGACACATTCGCAGTGGAGAAAGACAACGCAGACTGATTCCACTATCAGTGGTCAATATAGTGAAGTGTTTCTCAAAGTGGGTTCTGCGGAACTTCAAAATTTCACCCCCAAATTCTGGACTTCTGCTAGATAAAACGTCCTTTTTTTTTTTTTAAATAAAAGACATTAATCTTGTTTTGATCATTTTTCTGCAACAATTCCAAATTTATAACAATTTAAACCATAGTTGTTTTTGTTTTATTTCAATGTTTCACTCGTTATATGTTTTTAGATGAATAAATTCTCTCTCTAAAAGAATTTTTGTTTGATTTAATGTTTTATCAAAATTAGGGTTGCTGAAGTTTTCCGTAAAATAAAGGTATGGATTCCACGATTTTTGGAAAATTGTACAAGGGTGCCGCAACAAAATAAGTTGGGGTACTACTGATCTGGTGTAGATAAAAATATATTCAGCCAGCAAAGAAAATATTGACAGGAGACGTCACACTTGCGGGATTCAAGAGAGTCGTTATAACGAATGTGTCGTTATAATGGTCGGATTTTATACGAAGTGTATTAATAACGAAAAACAGAAAAGTGTAAATAAAAACTACTCTTATAGTCTAATGACCCATATAAAGGTTAAAGACTAACAAATAAAATAAATGAACCAAAAAGTAATTCTACTAACCATATGCATGGTGGTATGTAATCAATTGTTTATTGAACATATTGGCACATTCATAGAAAATACCTTGGGCGGGCAAAAGTTCTATACAAAAATCAAGGAATTGTATACTTTAAAAGTTTCAGAGATGGAGAGAAGAGGGAGCTTGGCAGTTTACTGAGTAGATGGGATGATTTCCGTACATGAAACTAATTCATGTTTGTTGAACATTTGCATAAAAATACATGGACGGTGACTGGAACAGATAAGAGGGGGGATGAGAAAATACAATCAAAGGATGAGAGAAGGGAAGAAGCATAAAATAATGAGTAATCTTAGTTGTCAACACCCGTGGAATTTCAATGGCTTCAGCTAATAGGTGTGAGGTAGCACAGAGAGTGGAACTGACTAAACACATTCGAAATATAGACGCAACCACTTGTATTCACTTGGCACTAAAACCCTTGGGAAAGGTATGAATCTATTTTTACCTATATTATGTCCCATTGCCAGATGGCTTGACAAAAACTGTTTTGCCACTGGCATGCCACGATGGTCAGCAAGAGGACATTTGGGTAAACCCGTCTCCCATCACTTACAGTAGTAACAGTAACAATAGAAAGGAATTATACCAGTCGCCAGACATTACAAGAAACTGTCAATCAAAACTGTCAATCAAAACTTTCAATATAGGTTCTCTTTTCAGTTTCCAAGTTGGTCTATCTGTCTGGCTGTCAGTCAGGCTATGTATCTATGGAGGTAATTTACAATGTAAGCTTATGCTAAATTGATCCCTTTTTTTTCTACCCTCTCGTTTGTTTTTTTAAAATTCAGACTTAGTTTCAGTGATCTCTGCTCAACAAAATGTATGCAAGCAAGTTATTCATTGCTGAACCCTTCTACCAATGTTTTAATTGATCTCACCCAACATATCATGCTACCTAAAAACGTAACAGTTTGTATTCAGTGACTAACTACACCTTTTATGTTTCTTTTATATTAATAATTGGGTTATTTTAGTTACAGTCTGATGTTTTCCAGATGAGGGAATATCATGATGTAAAGTGATTTTTTGTGGACTATAGTTCTCATTTAAGTTAATTTCTTGGAAACAACGCTTCGGTAGTTGTACTCTACTGCCATCTTCAGGAGATGAATGTGTGCATTTTTGATCATCGAGACAGGGAAAGCCCGTCTCATCGATCGAGTAGAAACGTTCGCATTCAATTGTCTGACATGAGGTGTGGTTGATTTTTGTCTCCACAGTTGTTGGCTGTGATTGGTGTCAAAAATCTGTGGTTGTCTGGAGTTGATCCCATGAGGGGTAGCTTTTTTGGTGCAGGAGGGACGGCAAAAACATCTTCAGCAGGCACGGTCAGTTTTACTAGCCGCCATTTGTATTTTGTTTATGCTTGAATTTAGGGGCAGGTCACTCGTGCCAATGTTCTCTATTCATGTGAGATGTCTGCACTTGGGAGTGCACTTGCATATCCCCTTACTAGGTTATGCGACGTACAAACCTTTTTGAAATGCTGTGTTCAAAAATGAACTAAGATGAGGTCAAAAGTTTGCAAAAACATGACTTAGATCATTTTAGTTCCGTGTTGAGATGAAATAGTTGAAAAAATATTTCACTTTTATATGGAGAAAACATTTCTTTTTTATACGTTATTTTAGAACTGCTGAGGGGTCGGTCATTATTAAAAACCTGGCTCAAGTACAGTTATTTACCAAGTGCAGCACAGGTCTGGAACAACACTCCAATAATGAGATGTATCTGAGTCTCAAACTCACAACACAAGCGAATTGGTCTACGAGACAGGCTTACAAACCACAGCGTCTCGGTAGACCAGGGTTCTCTAAAGTATGACCAGGTCACTGGTTCACAATTCAAGTAAATGAATAAGAGAGAAAATATTGGTGACGATGAAATAATAAGGATTTGGATTGAATACATCTAATGATATCAACTTCGTCATCAATAATCTATTCGTTATCAAATCATAAGTCATAGCAGCCTGGGCCTGGTTGGAAAACGACTATAGAGTTTAAATTATCTACCTATCTATCTATTGAGAGAAGGAGAGACGATGGGTAAGTTCAACACATCTATGCCTTTAAAACGAATAGTAATATAGTTTCATTTGAACTTCAAGAAGTATGAAGAGGTCATTGTATCAAGCTTATGCCATAACCTTGAGATAAAACTGATCTGGCAATCCTTGGAAACCTGCAATTCTTGGCCGGCCATTTTATATTTATACTTTCTGGAGCCTCTGTATAAATTTTCAGTGTGCATAATGTTACCCGAAAATGAAATACCAAATTTCACCCATATTTTGGAAAATCTAGTAACTTTTAGCCATTAAAATAGCGTCCGTTCAAGAATTGCATATTTCCATGGATTGCCCTGGAACGTCATTATATGTCAGTAAGTTGTGAGATTATTGTGTGAAATTAAACTGGATAGTGATCGAAAAAGTTTGAAGAACCCTGTGGTAGACGAGCTCAAAAGTTGAGTTCAGATTAGTTTGGGCTCAAGGCTACCTATATTGAATCATCTACTTAGAAGTTACAATTTGCAAGACCAACATATGAAGCAACATACAACCCACAAGCCATGACGTTTCCACCATTATGCTCACCAGTGGACAGCAAACACTTTTCCTCATATGCCGCTTCATAACGAGGCTCAACTCGTTGGATGCCATCAGACCCAAATAGGTTGATTTCACCTTCATCTGAACACAGTAGAGATTACACAGGACAATAAGAATGAAAATTCTACGTTTTAAGACAACGTACTGGGGTCTGATGGAACGAAAATCAACCTATTTGGGACTGAGTTCATCCAACGAGTTTAGCGTCGCCACGAGGAAGCACACAAAGACAAGTATTTGGTATCAACAGATGAGCAAGGTAGTGGAAACGTAACGCTCTGGGGTTGTATTTGGTTCAATGGCACTGTTGAGCCGAGTTTCATCGACAGAATCATGAATGCTGATGGTTCCATCAATACATTGAAAGGAAACAGTCTTCACTCACTTTTTTTCATAAGGGATGTACAAAGGTCACAAAAAGTATAAATATACATACAAAGGCTAAATACAAATATACAACGTATGGATGATATATTAACGTTCACAAATAGCGTTTTTCTCGATCAATCGACTATAGATAACGTTATTTTCGATCTAAAGGTACCGTTTTCTATGTTTATATTGGCATAATTGTTTAATTCTGACATATATAGTAAAATTGTACAACGTATTGATCAGTTATTGTCAGAATAATGAAAATAAAACCTTTGTCTAAGATACTATTTTTCAAATACGTCACCAAGCATCTAGTTCTATACAACAGAGTATTCATTGACATAAAATAAAGTTTTGAAAGATAAATAAAGAAAAAAAAACAAATTTATGTTATTCATTTTCTCTATTGTGTAAATATCTGAAAGAAACGTTGCGTAAATTGGAACCCCTACGTATTCATATTTTCAGTTTACAAATTAAAAACACCTAATAATATCCGCTTTGGTAGTCGAGTTCCCCACTAAATAAATAATGAATTCATGGTATGTTTGGTTTGGAAGAAAAATTACCTTTTTATATAAAAAAGAAGTTAGTGGGGGTGTATTTTTTATGAGTGATTATGTACGTATGCCTACATCTAAGAACGCAGAATAGCACAAACGAGCCTGCGCACGAGCGCGCAGGCACAGATGCGCACATGTATATACAGTCATTTATTCCCGTGACCTATGACCGACATATTTAAATTGGCTTTGAAAGGAAGCCCCAATTATCTATCTTTCCAAGCGAGACACAACTCAGCAGAAAATTTCTACATAAAAGAGGTGGAAGTTGGAATAAGAAGGGGGGGAGGTCATTTCGTTAAGACAGTGGCTCTTTTTTTTTTCTTCTTCTTTACATTGACTGACCGCATCCGGCCACACCTGACATCACTGACCCACTGACCACTCGAGACCATCTCAGCGGTCACGTTCTTACGCTTGCGGTCGTTCTTAAAGAGGATTGGAGGGTCAATTTCCCTATTGCTCAATTAATGACGTCATTCTCGCCGTTTTCTTTGCTTCTTCTCCTTGATCTTGATGGCGCAACAAAGAGAGAGAAATACGTAAGGAAGAAATGCAAAAGAATGAATGACGAACATTGGTTCTTCTCTCGCTATTTTCCCAATTTTCTCGTTAGCATCTAAAAACTGATTTCTTGGCGATGATTGAAGTATTACGCCCATCATCAGAATCCCTCAATAACGGCGTAAATAGCATTGCCATAATTCATCTCTATTATGCTCTCAGCATTCATCGTTGGACATAGGCCTTCCCCAAGATTCCCCCGACTCCTCTGCAAGTATATAAATATGAAAAACAACCATTGCTCTACATATACCGACGAATAATTTCCTAGATTTTCCTTGCTGGAACTCCGTGTAGATATGATTAAATCGAAGAGGGAATCTGCTTCATCAACTTCCTTCAACGAAGTGGACATTATGACTATTAAAGTTCGGGAGGGCTCATAGCGCAGAAAAATCACCTCGAATTAATCAGGACAGGTTGATTCAACTTCATAGGTGACTATCAGAGGACGAATTGGTGGTATATCCTTCCTTTCAGAACTAATGGGATTTTTCTTGTTTTCGAAGATTGAGCTTGCTCTTCGCTTGATTTCTTCTTTTAAGGGTTTCTTAGACATTCGCAGTCATCATTATCACAAGGAAGAAATCATATACTGGAAACCGTAAACCCAAAATATCAACATAAGTTTCTTCAGTTTTTAAGTTTGGTTAGCTGGCTGACAATCAATGTATGCATTGCGCTTACAAAGCTGCACTAATGGAGCTAGAAGACTAAAAACTTTTACATTTACTCCACATTATGTCTAGAGGAAAAAAGGTTTTTCTCAATATTTTTAGTGAGTGATTCAATTTACAATGAAAGTTCATGCTAAAGTTCAGTTTGTGTCCGCCAACTCCACGATTGTTTTTTGAAAAAAAATGAAAATAGCACGAATATACTCGAGAAAAGCATGAATTTGCCTCTTCCTATTCTCTGCTCCATTGTTAGACATCTTGACAAGGATATATTGTCGTTAACACGTCATGATGGCTGACTAGTGTGCACTTGCTAAAACCACTCTACCATGATTACCTTCCAACCACCAGGGAGATATATCAGCAATGAGCTGTTTAATCCTATTGTCATTTCTCTCACTCTCTCTCTCTCCCTTTCTCTCTCTCTCTCTCTCTGTATATATATATATATATATATATATAGATGCATTTTCTGATATATAAATATATGTCCGTACACGTATGGATATATATGTGTATGTGTGTATATGTGTGTGTGGGTGTATCTATGTCTCTTCCAAAGCCTCCAACGATATGTTACACAAGTCAGTTATTTTCTGATCACTGTTAATGTACTGTGTACAGTAAGATTGTAAAACTAGGGATTTCGTAAAATCCCTTGGGATTTTTTAATTCCTGGATATTTCAGTATTATCATGAAATCCCTTGTTTCGCAACGAGTAGTAATTGGTAACAAGCTCGTGATGCATATCATCACTGCTGTAATGAATTCGATTCTTACTGTGTGCCTCACCACTGTGACCTATCTGATGAATTAAACTGTCTATACTAACGCCTATCATATTTGATATTTACTTACTTTGACAAAGTGGGGCCCAATTTGGCGCAAATGGTTCATTTGGCTTAAGAGGGTACTCACACCAAATTTGGTCAAATTTTGATACTAATTTATGTTTTTTTTTACAACACCTCCAAGAAAATTCGTTGTCCTTCTGAATAGTATATGGTAATAAGACAATTGAGAAAAATATATTATGCCTGGCATCGTTTATATATAGGGTATAATATACACAGACAGCAGAGACGCGAACAGAAGTAATATTTTTTCATCAAAGATTTGTTAATATGGAGTAAATATCGTCTGTTGTACAAACATATTATCTAAAAATGTGTACAAAATATAAAATAATGAGAACATTTCATGTAATGTTTAGTAAATACATGTAATATCATATATGAGACTTTTGGGTTATAAAAACTTTATTCTATAAAACAATATTTTTCAAATTTATGCAAGCTCTCTTCCCTTATTTATGAACCGATTTTCGTGAAACAGACGTCATTTCGTTGAAGTACTTCCAAATGTTTCTTAAAATTTTTTTTCAAAAGTTCCAAATTTTGATATTACTTTTTCAAAAACGTACCTCCTACAAAAGCATTTTTTGTTTTTTCGAAAACTCAGGAGTAAAATACTTTCTCTCTCTCTCTCTCTCTCTCTCTCTCTCTCTCTCTCTCTCTCTATATATATATATATATATATATATATATATATATATATATATATGAATGAATATCATATCTAAATTTTAAATTACCTTTTACCAAAGTTCCAAATATGCTCACTCAAAAACACCCCCAAATTTTCCCAAAGTTCAAAAGAAAAACACTGAAACAAATTTGAAATGAATAAAAGATAAGAATAATGTGGAAATAACAATTAGTTATGACAAAAGGATCTATCATGTACGAGTTCTTCCCTTATAACCATCATCATCATCATCATCATCATCAGTCATTTAGCATCCGTCGTTGGACATAGACCTTCCCCAGGATTTGCCACACTTCCCTATCATGGGCGTCACGGAGCCAGTATTTCCCGAGCTTGTCTAGTTCGTCTCTCCATCTAACACTTTGTCGGCCTCGGTTGCGTATGTGGTCTCGGGGGATCCATGTTGTGAGTCGCGATGTCCATCGATTGTCTGCTATTCTTGCAACATGGCCAGACCACCGCCATTTGAGATTTTTAATGGATTCTATGATGTCCCTGACTCATGTCTTTTCTCGGATGAACTGTGCGGTCTTGTGGTCTCTCCATGTGAGGCCCAGCATTATTCTTTCATGTGCACGTTGCATGGTTCTCAATTTTCGGGTCTGTCTCCCCCCCGATGCTCCGAACATCCACTCTTGACTCCCTTATAACCAGTCTTGATTAATTAGTCCTTTTGCAGCATTGTAAGCCCTTGAACTTAAGCTGCCATAATGGATACCACGTTGAAAGAAGTTAATGAAGAAAATGGCCTCTTAGACTGAATCGAATTACGTTGATATTTAGAGCAATATTCATTTTTCACTTCATACAGCAAATCTAGTGCCACCATTTATGTTGAAGCCTTAAGTACTGATTGTGGCAGAGAGTAATAGTTAATCATTTCAAGATAAAAGTATTTGTCCATTTCAAAATAATAGCCCTGACTTACAGATCGAACTTGGTAGCTGACAATCACAATAAAACGGAAATTTAATTGAGTTTGCCCTCGGACTATTATGATAAAAATTCCTATCTTTGCAGTCAATGGCTTTTTATAAAACGAAAAAACTGTAGGAAATATACCACATACAACGAATCTCTATGAAAATCTTCGGAGAAGGTGAAATCAAGCTTAGAATCAATCTAGGATAGCAAGCCTTCGGTAGACTGAGCTCAACTTTCGAGAACAAGAAAATCCCATTAGTCTAAAAAAGAAGAGTATACAACCTATGCATCTTACAGATAGCCACCTATGGAGCTGAAACATGGAACCTAACCAAGAGACCGAAAACTATGCAACGTGTACATGAAATGCTCAACCTCACATGGAGAGATCACAAGTCAGCACAATATATCTGGGAAAAGAACAAGAGTCCGAGACATCACAGAATCCATTAGAAAACTTGAATGGTAATGGCCTGGTCATGTTGCATGAATGGCAGACAGCCGATGGACATCACGTCTCATAAAATTGATCTCAATTGATCACATGCGTAATCGAGACCTGCAGAATATAAGATGGAGAGACAAACTCTACAAGTTCAGAAGTATTGGCTTTGCAACGCCCATGATAGAGAGGTGTGGAGAATCCTGGGGAAGGTCTATGTATAACGACAGACAATAGAATACTGATGATGATGATGATGATGATGATGATGATGATGATGATGATGAATTTGAAAAAAAAGAAATCTAAGCTCTTGACCAATTTTCGTGTCTGCATTGAAAAGTATGATCTATATGTATTTCTTTTTATTTTGGTCACAAAATCGGGGGATTGACAGGTCAGAGATATGTGTACATACACGAACACACACACAAATACATATAAACACACGAATATACACACAATTATATATACACACGCACATACATACACACATCAACATATAGACACACACACACGTGTGCGAACACATACATAGACAAACTCAAACACACAGACGCATATACATACACTCTCCTGCCGACAGATACACACATACAACGAGACACATACAGTCACACACCGACACCTATACACACACTGACACGTATACAAACGCACACATACACACCGATACCATACACACACATAGACACATATGGACACACACGCATGTTCACACACATCGGGTGCACACATACATACATATATAGGTGGGCACATAAATACATTCGTTGCCTAATGATGAAACATGCATTTATTTTTTACCTTACAAATATCTTTTTTTCAACATAATCTCCTTCCTTGACAATTCACTCAATTCAAGGGTGAATATTTCTCGAGTAGAACGAAAAGTACACGGTGAAAATTTCAGGTAGAAATTCAGCTAATAACTGAGACATACCAACATGGAAAATTGCAAAATCATTCAAATAGCTTCGTCATTTTTAGACAACATGAGTAAACTAGTTAGTTATAGATAGGCATCAAGCCATCATTGCATTGAGATGTGGGAGTAGATAGAGATGGTGACATCCAATGTTTTGAGAGAGAGAGAGAGAGAGAGAGAGAGAGAGAGAGAGAGAGAGACAGAGACTTCAGAACGATGCCTACCAACCAAAAAGAAACAAAATTAACAAAGCAATGATAACGAAAATGCTTCATCCAAGTAATTTCGGACAACTTAAAACTATTACGTCTATCTATATAACAATCGACAAAAATAAGATGAAAGAAAAATTAGCTAAAAAATGGATAAAAATTCATGGCATGATTTGTATCTGTTGTCTATGATGCTCAAAAAGATGTACGTAATAGTGATACCAACTTGAATTTCCATTAGATTAAGAATTTTCAACCTTTATTAAATTTTCACTAGAAGCCAGAGGTAGCGAAAACCACTTGCCTTTTTATAAGTGGGTGTATGTGTTGGTTTGTGAGTTGTAGCGCTCCTGGTCATACCGTTCTGTCTTCAAACTCAACAAGTCTTTAAAAAAAAAAAGTATTTTGATTTTTGAAAAACAACTTGTACCTTTCTTGGGCCTTACTTTGATGGGTATATTTTATAAATAACATCTAGATTTTAGAGAATCAAGAAGTTTCTAGACGTTTTTCTACTCTATCTAGGATGTGTTTTCCTGGAAAATGCTAATGATGTCAAAATAGAATTTATTCTGACTACATTTATTATTCAATAGAAATTCTGTAGCATGACTTCGAATTTACTCGGATATTTAGTTTTCCTTTGATTTCATTTGTCTGAAATCGGATTTCAATAAAAACCCTTCATTCAACGATCACATACCGGATTTGTGTGAGAATAGACTTTATAATCGATTGATCAATATGGTTAGCATGTAGCGTCATCTAATCATATAAAGCATCATGCTATTGTCTATATTTTTTGTCTGTAATATTTATCAAGTGAATTATTCTTTTTTTTCGGCAACAACGTAAAAATCCAGGCTCATTCTGGTTGGGCGTAAATGCAGATCTACAGGATGTTTTCTCTATTTTATCACTGTCCCACCACAGCAATATTTGACACAAGGTCGGGCTTAATGTGGAGAAGATTGGAGCAACTCTTTCAAAAAATGGCTCCAGCCGACGTAACTTCGATTGCCAAGCGACCGTAAAAGCTAGAGCAACCCCCGTCACGAAAGCGTCCACCAGGGGACCTGCTCCTTTAAGTGCAATGGAGCAGTGTTGCGCCGGGGAAAGTGACCCCCCGCAGCTGGGCTGATTAATAATAGGAGAGCCGAAGGACGAGTGCGAAGGCTTCCATTTGAGCTAACCCAGAAACCAGAGTTATCTACAGGATGTTTTTGATGCTTTTAGATTAATCGCATATTTCTATAGGAAGGAAGAAAAGAAAAATTATGATCTCAGTAAAAGAGTGACATCATGAAGGAACCAATTCCTATGATGTCATGATAAGATGTGCGAGCTCGGTATTTTTGTATTTAAGAAAAAAAGCCAAAAATGGTCATTCACGATTCTATTTGAAAATATACTCACGGAATATTTCAATATCGCAATATTTTACAAGTATGAAAATCAATTGACTCAAAAGAAGATTACTTTCTCCCCACCCTACTACGACTGCCATGGATGCGCACAGGGCAATCGCAAATTCATTTAAATTCTGTCGTCATTTTTTTGAAGAAGTTAGATATAAAGAGGTATCGAGCCATTACTGCACTGAGAGGGGCAGGGAGACAGAAATCGTGACATTCACTGAAGCTAAGCCGTAATTATTCATGTGCTAAACAAAGAAAATGTATTAGAGTGCAATTATCAAGATTGTTACTCTCCCCCATGGAAGATAAAAGAGTGAAAAAAATGTATACCACGGAAGCAGGGGCGAAGTGAAGAATGCAATCCTGGTCACACACAAAAAAGCAGGTCTGATTAGTCAATCAATAGATACTACCACTTGAGCAACATCTTTTAGCAGCATGCCATGTGGTGGGTGATCAACTAAAAAATCGGAAACAGAGGTGATCAATGAATTGCTTACTTCTCTCAACTTTTGTTAGCCAATGATTATTCAAAAGAGTTTGAATTATCTAAAAGCCAAAAGTGAACAGACTTAGGAATCAAGTAAGTATAGATTTTACCTATTTTGGGGATGATCTAGAAACAAAAGATAACATTTTTCTAGATATTATAAGGTGTAAATGTTGAAATGTTCAGTCCTCTAACTTTATTGGGGCGGGCTTTAAGTATGATAAATACACAGTCAGCCAGCCGGACCATCTCGAAAACGGAAGAAACCTATGTTGACAGTTTTGGTGATAGCTTTGGTTGACGTGATTACTCAACCGTTATTGTGCAGTATGTAACGTTAATGATAGTCACCTATGGAACTGGAACATGGAACCTAACCAGAAGATTGACCCTCAAACTGAGAAACCATGTATCATATACAAGAGAGAATTATATTCAATATCACAAGAGATCACAAGACAGCACAGTATATTAGAGAAAAACAGGAGTCATAGAAACTATTTGAAAACTCAAACGGCAATGGGCTGGACATGTTGCAAAAATGTTAGACAGACGCTGGATATTACGAATAACAACATGGATCCCAAAAATTCATACGCGAAACTGTTGCAAGCAAGTTAAAAAAGTATTAGCCCCGCCACGTCTATAATAGAGAGGTCTGGCGGATATTTTGGGAACGTCTATGCCTAACAACGACGGGGAAGTGTTGATGATTAGGAGAATAAGAAAAAAAGAGGCAGCATTTGAAAAAAAGATATGTCATGCTGGCACCATATATATATATATATGGTATAACATAGAAGAGGTAAAAGTTTTATCAAGAAAATCTTTTATACAAAATCGATATAGTATAGTGTATAAACATCTAAGGTACGCAAAATATAAATAATGTAAACATTTCATATCATCATCAGTCTTTTATTGTCTGTCCTTAGACGTAGACCTTCCCCAGGATTAGCCACACCTCTTTATCATGGGCATTGGGGAGCTAATATTTTCTGAACTTGTCTAGTTTGTCTCTCCATCGTATATTCTGCTGGCTTCGGTTACTCATTTGATCTCCGGAGATCATGAATCGATTTTCATGGAAATAACGTCATTTCGTAGGAAAATGTGTTCAAAAATCACTTTTTAAATTAAAAAGAAAAGATTCCAAATCCTGATGTTCATTTTTTTTTCAAAAGGTACCCTCACGCCCTTCAAACTCTAAAACAATACTATGCACATATCTTTTGAAATTCAATATATTCAAATTTCAAATTTCAAATTTCAATTATTTATCAAAGTTCCCTATATAATCCAAAATTACCCCCATATTAAAAGAAAATTTTAAACCAAATTTAATAAACGTCGTTTTTAAGGTAAACAAACACAATAGAACTAACAGTGAAAATTCCAGGTAGCTGGGACACAGTTCCGTGACAGTTTCCCGTGGATGTGTTCACTGCCATACCACGCAAATGTTTATTGAAGGCAATATAGATAGCTTGGGCAACACGCTAGACTTAATCTCGTGGCACTGAGCAGAGGACATTCTAAGTTTGTTGTTCAGAGGATTTGAATGATAAGCTGTATTCCAACATGTTATAATGGTATTGTTTAACCCTATGTTGATACCGTGGGATGTTTGAACACCCCATT
The DNA here is from genome assembly GCA_963457665.1 of Thysanoteuthis rhombus. NCBI lineage: Eukaryota > Metazoa > Mollusca > Cephalopoda > Oegopsida > Thysanoteuthidae > Thysanoteuthis > Thysanoteuthis major. The sequence continues at coordinate 54,674,072 of OY735213.1, forward strand.
AAAATTAATATGGGATTGAAAGGACATGTTTTCCCCTGCAAAGAGTGGCCTAAGTTTGAAAAGAACATTTTTTTCTGCAAAACAATAGAGGCCTTCTAAGTGTTACTATTTTTGTACCTTGATTCGCAGAACTATTTTCAGTATAAAAACGAACATGATGCAATAATGTTTCGCGTGTCACTATGGGAACAAAACAAAGCCGGTGCTGAGGGCGCACATTGGCGTCTTTCTGCAGTTTAATAAATTGAAAAACTGCAGCCACCAGAGGGTTCTAGTTTTTTTCCCATGTGTGCGTGTGTTTGCTCATCTATGTGTGGGTTTGTTTGTGTGTTTATGCGTCTGTATGTTCCAGCGTTCCTGGCCACACCATTTTGTCCGCAAACTTGAAAACTGGCATCAGCATTCCACTAAATGACTTCTAGAAATGTTTTTTTTTTTAATTTGAAAAAGAAAAAAAGCTTTTTAAAAAATTTGGGGGTCCTTATCTTGACAGGTTTATCAATAACATCTAGATTCACCAGGATGTAGATGTTTTCTTTTACTCTATTTTAGATGATTTCCAGTGAGAAACACCAGTGATGTCATGGATAGAATTTATTCTAATCATCCTTATTCTTCAATGGGATCTTTATTTACTCCAAATTTTTACGCTACGGTTGTTCAATTATTGACTCTGATGGCGAGTAAAATTGATTTTTATGTACCAAATGATACATAAGTAGTCTTACACAACAATTTCCAATAGTAACCCTGATAAAGATATAAGTGGCTTTATGTAAGGGTTCAACTATCGAAGGCAACAGAGAATGTGACAGAGGACCAAGTATGTTTCCCCAGCATTCAATGTATTGCCTTCGTACACGGTAGTGTGCTTGTGGGTATGCAGTCAACGATTGAGGGTGAGAGCCTCTCTGATCATGGGCTTGCAACAAAGTCAGCTTTATCAAGCAAATATCCATCCATCTACTCAGAGGGGGTGGGGAGAAGGACAGAGATGGGAGAGAAGGAAGAGGGAAAAAGAAATATTTTGTGTGTGCTGCAAAGTCACCGAGTTGTTTCCCATTATATTTTTCTCGTGCAGGTCAAAAGTCGAAACTGCTTTCCTAGAAGGGTAACAATTTGGCCCGTCATTGTGTTAAATAGCAGCATTTGTGACTAAATACCAGAGGAAAATCCGGGAAGAACATTCATTTGAATTCCAAAGAACGTGTGGGTACAAGAAAATTATATTGTTTTGGCAATAACGCACTAGAAAAAAAAAGATCGGTGACAATCCTTTTTCCGGTAAGGACAACTGTTACAGTAGCGTAGGTGTACACGGAAATATTTAAATTATATATGTATAAACTTGCTGAACGGGCGGTTTAAGCTAGTATGTATATTTCATGTATGTAAATTGAACGGAAAGTTATGGCCCAGTTTAGCATTATAGCTACATTTTAAATAGAACCCGAACTCTAAAACCCTCAAAATATTTTATCTGAAACCTGTTTACTTCAAAACCTTACCCTACGCCATTGTGTATGCATGCCAAATTTGGACATGCCAACGTTTGAGGATGGGGTGCAGTGACAAACAAGGCCAGTTGTTTTATGATAAACTAGCAATGATAACCGGAGTTGTCAGGGTCATATTGCAGATATAACAACAGTTTTTCCTTTGCTTTGAATCCATGAAAAAAAAAAATGGAGAAAGAAAGTTCCTCCTGGCTTTTGATCTCAAAAAGTGAAAAAAACAAACTAACTCGATTTCAATCCCTAAAAGTTACCTTCCTTCACTACAAGTGAAAAAAGTATCTCTTAATCTTTGACCCCTGAACAAGAAAAAAGTTCCTCTGTCCTGTTTTTATTCTTAGAGTCGGAACACGTTTCCCATAAAAGAGGAACACAGGAGTCTTCTTCGATTTTCACGCCTAAAAGTGGATAAAAAATCTCCCTTCAATTTTGAAACCAAAAAATTAGAAGTGAAAGTCCGTTCTCCATTTTGACCTCTGAGAGAGAAAAAGAAATTCATTTTTTGACTCCTAACAATGACAAAAAAAATCCTTCTTGATTTTGACCCTAAAAGTGAAAATATTTCCTTCCCATAATGCCTACTAAAAATGGAGAATAAAAACGATCCCCCTCGATTTTGACCCTAAAAAGTGAAAAACAACGTTTTTGTCGATTTCGATAATTAGAAGTTTTTTCTCAGTGTCGATACCAAAAGTGAATTACCCGGAAACGATATGAAGCCCTGAAAGACATAGAAAATAAGTTTCTCTTCAATTTTGACACCTTGATGTGATGAAAAATTTACCCTCAATTATGACCCCCAAAAGTGAAAAATGAAATGTTCATCTTTGATTTCGACCTCTAAAAATGGAAAATAAAAGCTCCCTCCCGATTTTGTCCCTTTAGAATACGGAAAAAAGAGAATTCTCCCAGACTTTGACCTTTGAACTTCAACAAAAGATTTCCCCTCGATTAAAAAGCAAAAAAAGTTTTCCCACGATCTCGACCCCTAAAAACGGAAAATAAGTTCTTTTTCAATTTTGAACCCTAAAAGAAGAAGAAACGTTCGTTTTCAATTTTGACCCTTTTAACTGAATAGATGTTTCTTCTTTTATTTTGACCCATATAAATGGAAAAAAAAGGTCCTCTCCTTTTTTTACCCATAAAAGTAAACAACAGTTTCCGTTTTGACACCTGGAAGTAAAAGATGAAAGTTACCTCCTTATAATCTCCCATTCCCAAATTTTGTATTTAGAAAAAATGATTTTTCAAAAAAGTAAAGGTTTTATCAGTATAGTTATAAAATAGGTGAAAAAAAAACTAAAATTAGTTTTCAGAAAAAATCAATAACATGTAAAAAAAACTTACCGAGTATAGTGTCATGTAAAAAAAAAATAAGTGTGGTCAGAATGAAAAAATGTCCTTCTCTGAGGGCTCGGCTCTTTCCACTCGATTGTCTTAAATTGGGGGTCTAGTTCAACATTATTGTTGCGTAGTGAATACCACCCGCTCAAATGTTACCCATCAATCCCGAATTTAATCTGCACGCTCTAAACCTGCATATTTCAGGGGGTACTTTAAATCATTAACTCTGGCTGCGATGCGCTGTTTGGGAGGAGAAGACAAACATAGTCAAAACACTTTCTCAAATGTCTATAGGAAGAAGAAGAAGGACTAAGAGAGGAAGAAGAAAGAGGAGAAGAAGAAAAAGGAGAGGAAAAAGGAGAAGAGGGAGGAGAAGATGGAGGAAAGGAAGAAAGAGGAGGAGACGAATTAGAAAGAAGAGAAAAAAGAAGGTGGAGAAGAAGAAGAAGAAGAAGAAGAAGAAGAAGAAGAAGAAGAAGAAGAAGAAGAAGAAGAAGAAGAAGAAGAAGAAGAAGAAGAATACGGCGGAGGATGAGAAAATAGTAACAGAATAACTATGTATATTGGATGGAAAGTGAGGAATTAGTTTCTGATCATAGTTACATGGAAATACAGCACTCTCTAAAAACTTTGAGGAAAATATAGTCAAAATCCTTTCCCAAAGTCCTCAAATATTTGGTTGACCAGCTTCAATGTTCAACAGACAGGACAGAGTCAATTGTTACTATATATATATATATATATATATATATATATATATATATATATATATATATATATTCAAAAGTCATGTATCCAAATAAGTATGCTTGATTGTATAATTGGTTGTATGATTGTATGTTTAGTCTGATTTGTATTATATCCTGAAAGTTATAATGGATTGGTTTATGTGAAATAGATTCACATAGCTGAAGTTAATCGAAAGTTTGTGTTCAAATGGATGTTATGCTACAACAATGAATAATACGTCACAGAGTCGTTTGGCGTTCGAAACTAAAACTAAAGGAAAAAAGTACGTAAGCAATTGAAAGAAATATTTCATGTTGAGTTGAGACTTGAAAAAAATCGTAATATTTCATTTATTAAAAGTAAAATACATTATGAAATAGCTTTGTGCAAGTCAGTGTCGAAAAGTAAATGAATAACCTCGAATCCAATATTCTCATGGTGAACACTCAATTGAGATGACACCAAAAACGAATCACGTCTGTTGTAATATTTACTGGTATATCATCGTCAAATACGTTTTTGGGGTAACCTACACGAGTGAATCAAATGTTTTAAAAGGTTTAAATGAAGTATAGTATGAAATAACATCCATATATAATACATTATGATAATATCCTATATAAAATAACAAACTACATGTAATATGACACGGTTCTAAAAAAGTTATTTAATAATATCATGGGTGAAAGGGAGGTGGTGTTTGATCAACATTGCTAGAGAGCCATGTTAATATAACTGTTTTGTTTTTAAATCCCCGAAATTGTTACATGGAGAAAATCTAATTATCGCAATATAAAAAACACGCACAGTGCTATAATATCAAATTCTGTGTAAAACATATTTGACTGAAATGACAAACATTTTTTTGAAAAAGCCAAAAAAGTATTCAAAGCTGTAAAGCTTTAAGACTATATATATATATATATATATATATATATATATATATATATATATATATATATATATATATATATATATATATATACGTGTGTGTGTGTGTGTGTGTGTGTGTGCGTGTGTATGTATTCGCCCATTTCAATTCATGTCATAAATGTTGGCGTTGGAGTAGATGATTTATAGACATATAGTATTACCAGGTAAGCATATCATCTTATAGAAAGATATCATCAGATAAAAATGTCATGGGTGTACACCGTATGACAATAAAATTATTCGTTCATGCCGTAATTTGGGGGTTGGGGTTCGATGGTTATACACTTATTATAGTGCAAGTGCAAGACCAAGTGGGTGGAAAATGACCTACCCCTCTTTCCCCGGCATAAAAACTTCATGGAACAACGATATTAGTAATAGTTGTGCATAAGCATAATCATCATTTATTGTAAAAAAAAAAAAAAGACTTCTATTCTTATTTTCATGAATTTGATTTAGAAATGTGATTTATTTTAAATTATTATATAAGATTCCATTGATGAGTAATTCGTTATGGCTCTGATAGAAAACAATGTTGAAAAATTAATGATTATTGCCCTCAATCACCCGACGCCCTTCATAAAGCCCTTACCCGACTTAATTCCCTGGTGTTACTTAGTAATCATCAATATTATCAATAAGGTCAATGATAAAAAGTCCTCAAAAAGTGGTCCGTAAAGGATTAAACTACAAACCAAAATCAATATGATAATTCCTCTGTCATTGTGTCTTGTTTGCGTGTCATGGTAAATTCAGACAGACCTGTGAAATGCAAACATTACTGTCGGATCGAACAGGATAAAATGTCAATATACAATTAAGAAGCAATCCATGATATATCCAGACGTACACGCGCAGTATTGACATCTTTTTATTGATACAAAGGTATTTATTGCTCTATAAGTTTTCAAAAATGATATTAAGTCCTAAACTGATTGTAGTTTCTAATTCACAATGTTTATCACTGGGGAGAACTACTAACAATTACATTTCTTAATTTCCTTTTCCAACTTGGGGAGATGATTTTTGGTGGTCGATAAGAATACAATTTTCGCGTAACCACTCCTAAGATTTGTGAACATGGATTTACGTACACAAGTATTTAGTATTTTGTAAGAGGTAAGTATCTCACCCTTGCTACTTTAAACAAAAAAACTGTTAAAAATAAAGAGTGATTTGATAGCAAACAGTTTCCAAAAAAGTGTTAGGTTTGTATCTTTTCAGATGAGCAAAAGGCTTGTCAATATAAGATTATGACTTTCAATATCCAACACTAATTGAGATCTTTTTATTTCAATTTTTAACTTATTCAGTGTAAGTGAAGGAGTTTACGTAGAACAATGAAAGACACACACAAAAATAAGAAGAGAGCTTCAAGTGTAATAGGTTTTATATTTAGGGATGGACATATCCATGATTTTTTTTTAGCAAAATTAAAAGTATTAAATCTTGTCTCGTAACACTTTAACACCCCAGGAAGAAAACACACAAGGTTGGATCATTCATGAAAAAATTCCGGTCAGATTTTATACAAAAGGGAAACTTCGTGTATCATTTGAGGTACGTATACCTGCAGGACAAAAAGATCACCAAAATATTAGATATCTTAAGAAGAGGGCAAGTTCTTGGGGTTGGGGTGACATATTGAGGCACCGCCCCGGGTGACATCAACCCTAGGAATACCATTGGTTAGGGTTATGAGTTTCTTTCTATTGGCATTTCTTTTTAAAGAAGCAAGGCAACAACAACCTGAGAAAAATTGTTTGAAAAAAAAATTCATTTTTTTTGTGAAATAATTTCTGGATCTGCTCCAAAGTTCAATCAGATCATTCTTTCCTGGCCAACCATTCGACAGTAAGAATTTCATTGAAATTCATTGAAGACCACTGGAGATATTATGTGGCTTGGATATATAGTTAAGATGCAGTGAAAGAAAAACTGACCCCTCTCTAAGGGATCAGTTTAGCATAAAATCCAGACTTTTTTTAGTGATCACTGTCTTGACAAAAAGGTGAGAGAAATAACTTATTTATTGATCTCCCCTTTTTAAAATTTTGAATTGATCAAACCCAGCTCAGTGTGCCACCAAAAGACATTGTTCGCATAACAGTTACTATTGAGAGACTAACCAGACCTCTTACATATTTAGGTTTTAGTTCTTACGTGATCTTCAGCATAACAAAAGTAATTTGCAACAATCACGTCGGAAATAAACACACAATGATCAGGAGTGAAAACTCAAAACCTAAGAGAGTAGACCAATGTATCAACCTGGGACGACGAATCCCTACGAAATCCTCAAAAGAAGAAGAAATTAAGGGAAAAATCACTCTACGATGGGAAGCCTTCTACAAAGCAAGCCGAACCTTCAAGAACAAGAAAGCCTCATTAGTTCTGAAAAGAAGAGTATATAACCAATGCACCTCACCAGAGAGGCACCTATGGCGCTGAAACATGGAACCTAACCAAGAAACTGAACAACAAACTGAGAACCATGCAACGTGCACATGAAAGAACCATGCTCATAATCATGGAGAGATCACAAGACAGCCCAATGTATAAGTGAAAAAAGAAAAAAAGAACAGGAGCCCGAGACATCATAGAATCCATTAGAAAATTCAAATGGCAATGGGCTGGTCATATTACAAGAATGGCAGACAACCAATGGGTATCACGACTCACAAGATGGATCCCCAGAGATCACATGCGTTACTGTGGCCTGCAGAATACTAGATGGAGATAGGATCTACACAAGTTTAGAACGTATATAGAGAGATCTGGCAAATCTTGGGGAAGGTTTATGTCCAACGAAGGACGTTAAAAGAATGATGATGATGATGATGATGATGATGATGATGATGATGATGATGATATACTCACAGGAATCATTTTTAATTATTTTTGATGCTGTATTGTTCAGTAAAAACATTTTGAGAAAATCTTTATCAGTTCCTAAGGTGCACTACAATGAGGTAATTTTTGCTTATACTGTTGTAAAATAGCGTTATTTGTATGCCGTGTACAGCTATCATATTATTCATTCCTATGAGCAAAAATGACTTGCTTCAGAAGAAAAATATAATCCCTTAACTATTAAAAACGACCACACTTGCTGCATACGTAATAAATCTTATGACAATGGGATATCGATAAGTGATAACCGTATGCCTCTATCAGCAGTAAACTCCAAGTTATCAAGCTGCATTTTTTTTATGTTCTATCGTTTAGCGAAAACGTATTTCAGAAAATATTTTTCATTTCCCAAGATACGCAAAAAAAATGAAGAAGTCTTTGCTTGTAAGAATGTAAAATAATGTTGTTTGTAAGCTGTGCCTAGCTACTGCATTTTACATACAAAAATATTCACCAATTTTCTGTATCTTTTTAATGTTGAATTCACTTCTCGTTGATATTCTCACTTTATTGCAATTTCATCGCAACAAGAGTGAGAGGTTTGAATTGAGACTTATTACAATAACCTGCTACTGCAAATGAGATTAAATGGATATACGGTTGAACACATGGTGTCTTAAAAGGCCTGCTAGTTAACCTGACATTGGCCGCAATCCTGAGGTTGTATTATATCGAGTTTGCTTGAAGTCAACCTAAGGTCACAAGAAGTAAACAGGGGTTTTAATTCTCCTTGTACAGAACACTAGAATGAATTCAGAATCCAAAATGCATAAAACCATATATAACTGCTTACATGTTTGTAGTTTAAATAGAATTTGAAAATGAAAAAAGTCAATTTTCGAAGAAGATCACAATGATTTTGACAGTACTGTATAAGCAAAGGTTATCGAAAATGACTTTCACCAGGAAAGAAACTATTATTCCCAAACTACTAAAAACCCTAAACATGCCACACACGTAATAGATCTTATAACAAATGGGAAAATGTTTATCAATTCAAGAGATACATTAAAATGAAGCAATCCTTGTTTATACGGATGTAAAATCATGTTGTTCGTATGCTGTATCTAGCCTCTATATTTTGCAAATAGTACAGACTAATTCGTAGATTATTAGATGTAAAATAAGGAGGATATTAGAAGCACGAAGTAAAGTTTGTATAAATCCAAGATATAAGTACTTGAAAAAATACGTGGCAAATTTTTCCTTTGGACTAGCGTGAATTTTGCAGATCAGATCCGTAAAGGCTAGGAATACAGTAAAAACACCAAATAAACACAATTTATCACATAGTCTGCGCATTTATAAGAATAAAAAAATACCTTACTCTTCCCCCAAAGGTTTCTCAACGGTTTTGTGGTCAATAACATACTACAATTCTGTTATATTCTGACGACTAAAAGCGAAAAAGATATTGATCTTACAAAGTTAAAAAGGATCGTTCGCTCTTGGTGACAATCTCCAAAAGTAAAAAAAAATCTTTCCTCCGATTTTGACCCCTAACAGTTAAAGATAACAATAACAAACGATTCCCTCGATTTGACCCCTTAAAAGTGGAAAAGAAATTTCTCCTTGATTTTAACGTTAATCTTTTCGATTTGAACCCTAAAAGTATAGAAAATGTACCCCATCGATTTCAACCCTCAGGAGTGAAAAATATCCCCTCAATTTTGGCCGATAAAAATGAAAAAAAAAACTGAGTTTCCATTCCTGTTTTGAATGAGCGGGAAATGGAAGATTCCTCTCTATATCACCCGCTAAAAAAATCTGCCCCAACCCGATTTTGACCCTTAAAAAGTGAAAAGAAAAATCATCAATTCCCCTCAATTTTGAACCCTTAAAAGGGAAAATAATTTTCTCTTAGATTTAAACGCTCAACTTTGATCTGACACATAAGAAAGAAGGAGAAGTTTCTTTGCAATTTCGATCTCTAAACGAGAAAAAGGGTTCTCTCCAATTTTGATCCCTAAAAGTAGAAAATAAATTCCTTATTGGCGTCGACACCTAGATGAAAACCCCCAACCCCTATTTGAACGTCTGAAAAACGAAAGGAGATAATTTTGGATTTTGACACCTAAAAGTGGAAAAAAAGGTCCCTCTCGATTTTGACTACTGAAAGAGAAAAAAGAATCCCTCAAAACTCTGACCTCTAAAATTGCAAAAAGGAATTCCCTTCGATTTTGACTCATAAAAGTAAAAAAGAAAAATTTTCAATTCTGACCCAGAGATGTAGGAAAAATGTCCTTGACTTTGATTCTTTGAAGAGAAATAAAAACGTTCCCCTTCGGTTTAAACAGCTGAAAGAGAAAGAAAAAAAAGTCCTTACCAATTTTGACCGATATAAGTGGAAAGAACGTCCTCATTTGCCCATTGATTTTGAAACATTTCCGAAAAAATAGAAGTTCCATTTCAATTTTAACCCATAAAGGTGAAAAATAAAAGTTCCCTCTATATAATTTGCATGATCTCACGTTAAAATTTCGTGATTTCTTAACGAAGTAAGGAATTCCTCAGTATAGTTACTGATTAAATAGAACCCCCTTGTCCTCCTAACTTGAAAAAAGTAAGATTCTCATCATAGTTACATGGAAATAGAATACTCTTTGAAAAAAACTTGTTTGATAAACTAGCTAACACACAGTTCAAATCTTTCCCCTGTGCCCACTAAGTGTGCATACAGACGTTGTTGGTCTGTGTTTAGGCTTAACCGATTTCTAAGCTAGAAATGGGTGTTGACAGATAAGGATATATATATAATTAGAAGCCATATATGCCAATTGATATGTTTAATTGTATGATTGGTGCTATGTTTGTATGTTCGGTACAATTCTTATTATAACCTAAATCTTACAAAGGATTGGTCCATGTGAAATAGATTCACAAAGCTAAAAAAACGACTAAAAGTTCGTATTAAAATGGCTGCTCTGCCCCATAGCAAGGAACAATACACCACATAATCGTTGGACGTTCGAAACTAAAAGAAAAAAGTGTGCGTAAGTGAATGAAAAATGTTTTAATGTTGAGTCGAAACTTGAAAAAATAAACTTAAAATTAAAAATACTTAATTAAAATTAGAATACTTCTTTTAAAAAAATTACATAAAGAACCCTGTCAGTTTCAAGGATATATATATATATATATATATATATATATATATATATATATATATATTAGGTTGTATTATGTTATTTTTTAATGGGCTCCCATTATTACACGGTGAATGTGTCATTTGGCCTCGAATTAATGAAACATTACTGAAAATGTAACTGCTGTAGGAAATCAAACCTGCAGCCGACCGGGTAGCTACTTCAGTGTAGGGCTGCTCATACCATTGAGCTAAGCAGCCGTCGGTAATGCAACAGTACAAATAAGTGCTTTCACTCTAAATTCTGCAGCAACCCCCCCTTTTTTTGTTAATTCTATTTACGTTGCCAAGGCCAAATGACACTTTCACCTGGTAATAACGGGAGATCTTTCAAATACAGTTCCAAAATAATATAACACGATTTATAATTATTTTTGTCAGATCACATATCCATTTCTTATATATATATATATATATATTCGTCCATTTCATGGTATGTGATACATGTTGGGTTGGGAGTAGATGATTGTATTACTAGATGAGAATATCGTCATATTGAAGGATAGCCACAGATAAAAGTGCCGTGGGTGTAACTGGCATAACTTACTGAAATCATAGAATAAAATTATTCGTTAATGGGATAAATTTTGTGTTAGGATTAGATGATTACGCACATATCATTAATAGGTAGTGGCCAAGGTTTGTGTGTGTGTATGTACATAAAAAAAATGACTCACTCCTCCCGGCAGGAAAATATACAGAGATTTTATTCTTATCATTATAAATTTAGTTAAAAAGTTGATTCATTTAAAACTGCAACATGAGGTGATCCTAGTGAGGTGTAAATCGTAATTTCTTCGTGAGAAAACAACGTGGAAAAAACAATTGATTTTTTTCACTCACAGTAATACCAAATCATCATTGTTACCTCTTTCTGTTATCCGACGCCTTATTTAAAAGCCCCCCACCTCCGAACTGATGAGCTCGTGTTGCTTAGTGATTATCAATATATCAATATTATCGATACTTTCATTGAAAATAGTACCTTACAGGTGCAAATAGAAGCATTCCTGGGAATGACAGAAAGATCCTCAAAAAGTGGTGTGTAAACTGTTAAATGCTGTCCTAGAATCATCAATATGGTGGTGGAGCCATCATAGTGCTTTGTTCGAATAGTCTTATAGACTAGAGAAATTCAGGCCAAACAGTGAAATACAAACATTATGGTGGCTTAAAGCGGGACAGCAAGTCAATATACTGACCCATTGGTAGAAAAAGGGTTAAAATACATGTTTGTACACCTTTTAGATAAGTACAAACCCAATATACCATTGACAGGCACCCATACCCTTAATTTGAGACCGGTTTCATCTTGTTCAAATGCTGGGAGACAGATGGGTCACTATTTGAATGCTCTTTTTTAAGCCCAGACTCCGCACCATTACAAAATGAGAACATTCTCACTGGAAGTGAAGATATAACGCTCTCTCGCCTGGGAAGCTCTAAGGGATTGCAAACATCTACCAGAGCGATCGTAACTGGAATACAAATGAAAGTCAGTTCATAAAACAGATACGATGCAAGGGAAGTGATTGGGAAATAACTAATGCCAAAAGGTCTCTCAACGACATTTTGTAATATCAGGTGTGTTCAATGATATACTAAAAGTCTACCACAGCCTGTTTACTCGAAAGGTACGATGGTGTATAGGATGGCGTACAAAGGGTTTATCACTGACATACTACATGAGGTATGGATCTTTTCATGCACTGCAGTACAAACTATTTAGACGTATTCCTCGATCCACACCAAAATTCAATCAATTTTTCCATACCCAGCCGCCAACCTCTTCACTAAATTTCATTGAAATTCATTGAATGAAATGTAGGGAGAAAAATGGAAAATTTTAAAATATTTCCCAGTTGGAATCAAATTCTTGGATCTGCCTCAAAATTTAATAACCTATTTTTAACCAAGTGACACTTCCACGGAATTCCATTGAAATTCATTATGGAGACATCCTGTTGATAGATAGAAGCTTTTGCAGAAATTTATGAAAGAGAAAACGTAAAAAAATCTCTCATCAAAAGAAAAAAAACAATCAACTTCTTCGTTTCGATGTGGCTTAATTTTCCTCAAAATTTCATTGAAATTCATTGAGAACATTTGGGTTTATCGTGCAGACAACCAATAACAAATAAGAATAGATATATGAAAATAAAAACCGCAAAAAATATCCGTCAATCAAGACCTAATTCCTGGATTTGCCCTTAAAGTAAGTCGCATCTTTTATAATACGTGTCTAATCCTTCCATAAAATTTCATTGAAATTGATTGAGAACTGTAGGAGATATCGTTAGATATCATTGAGGGACGGATACAAAAATTTGATAAAAAATGAAAAATATACCTAAATAAAAAATTATCGCTTAGATCCATCCTAAGATTGAATTATTTCTTCCTTACCTCACCTGTCCCACCCTCCTACTAAAAGTTCATTAACGTTCATGCAGAACTTTTGGAGATATCCCTTCGACAGACAGGAGCGAAAATGTAGAAAGAAAAAAACGCAAAAATATCTCTGAATCGAAACGAATTCCTGGTTGCGCCCTCAAATCTAATCTCTTCTCTGTCACAATGTCGCCAACCCTTCAACAGAATTTCATTGGAATCCGTCGAGTACTTTTAGTGATATCATGTTAATAGACTGAAGCGAATACAGAAAATGTATAAAATATTAAGACAGGAAAATATCTTTTAATCAAAAACGAATTCCTGGATCCGCCCCCAAGTGTAATTACTTCTTCTTCACAATGAGGCTCATTTTTCCAAACAGTTTCATTGAAATTTATTGAAGATATCACGAACATTGCAAAGAAGGAGAAAAAGAAGAGGGAGGAACCACAAGAGATAGATGGAAATAAGAAGAAGGAAAGAGAAAGAAGGAACGAAAAAGAAGGAAGAAGAAAACTGTGTGGAGAAGAAATGATAAAAACAGAAAGGAAAAAGGGTCTAAAATAAATAAAGTAAGATATAAAAGTAAAAGAAGGGAAGAAATCTAGAAAGAAAAAAAAAATGAAAGGATGAAAGAAAGGTCAGTCCTTGTATTTTTTGTATGCATTTTCGTTTTTGTTAAAATATATACGGTAATAAACACAGAAGAGGGACAAGGTGTGTATTTTCGTATATTTGTTGTCTTGTAATTGGGGATTAGATATTTTGGGTCTCCACCCACGACTGCATATAATCTGAGTACATAGGGCGCATTCCAGAACACACTTAAAATTCTTTCAGTGAAGGCCAGAATATATTTATACACGCGTGTGTAAATAAAGGAGCCTGTGTTGCAAGATTAAAATCTCTCGAACAGAAATAATAACCCGTCATCACAGTTAATAACTGAACAACCGTAGCGTCAAAATTTGAAATCATACAAATGAAAAAGCAATCGAAGAATAGATGGGATCAGAATAAGTTCTTTTCATGACATCTATGGTGTTTTTCATTGGAAAACAACTAAAACAGAGTTTTTTAAAAATCATCTAGAAACATCTATTTTGGAACAAAATTAAAATGTTATCAATAAATCCATCAATATAAGGGCCCTGAAAGACTTAATAAATTTTTTTTTCAGAAAAAATGAAGAAAAAAAAAAGGATTTTAGAAGAGGTCTAAGGGAGTACTGATACCAATTTTAAAGTCTATCGATAAAACGGTATGGCCAAGTGCTCTAGAACAGATAAACAAGCAAACATAGGATAGAATTATCTTTGATGGCTACAGTTGTTCGATTGGAGCAACAAAGGATAAAAAGGAGGATTGACACTATACAGACCACAGCACTGCTAGGGACTGCACGAATTCTGAAGAAAGTGCTAGAAATATGAGATCTACGACTCCTCCTGTTAGCAGTGGCAGAGGAGGAGGGAGAAAAAAAAGAGATACAAAATGAAGGTACGAACCACAGCACTGCTGTGATGGATGAAGAAGAGATGAAATGAAAGGAGGGCTGAACATCTGAGGAGACTTTTTGTTATTCAGCCTTCAGCAATAACCACCGGGCAATTGGTGTGAAACTGTAATCCACAGTATTGCTATGAACTGTGAGAGTGTGAAGAGGAGGGCTAGAGACTTGATGAGACTTGCTGTCTCTCAGTCTCCAGCGGTAACCACTTGGCAACTAACATAGAAATACAAACAATAATAAACCAGTTCTTGTTAATTGCTTAAATGGAAACGGTCACATGATCAAAGTTTTTGTAAGCATGTCATGCTGGAGGTGATCAATTGAGGGGGTCAATGAAAAAGTTACTTTTCTTGCTTTTTGTTTGACAGTGATCACTAAAAAGGTCTGACAAGCAGACATCAAATACATAAAACCAGATCTGTACCAATGACAGTGGAAACGAGATAGGAGGAACGGAGGATAAGAGGTAAGGTTGAGATTATACAGACCATGGCACAAGAGCCAAGAAAAAAGCATGTTGGAGGTGGTACAAACCACAGCGCTGCTGTGATAGGTGATGACGAAATAAGAAGAGGACTGAAGGCCCGAGGAAACTTACTGTCACAGCTTTCAGCGACAAATATCAGGTAGATGTAATCTACAGCACTGCTGTGGACTATGAGAGAGTAGTTGTAGTAGTATAATAATAATAATAATAATAATAATAATAATAATAATAATAATAATAATAATAATAATAATAATAATAATAATAATAATAATGATAATAATAATGCGATGGGGAGGTTCTGTCTAGGGGACCGGGTTCCCCGAAACTAGACGATGATGTATAGATCCTTGGCTGAAAATGACCAAAGAGCGAGATCACGAACGGATCTCAATCTAGCTACGGTCCTAATTGGTCAGTGTATGATAAGGAAACTCTATAAGAAAATACATTTATTTTCAATGGGACAGAGGGAGAATCTGCATATTTTTAATCACATAGAGTGACAGAAACAATTAAGTATGAATATCATTGGACAAAAACGCAAACTTGGAAGAGAGTAATAGTCTTTTTCTATATTTCTTACGTATGAACAATCAGAAAATATCATTCACTCCCCAGGAAAAAAATTTTCTTCATTTTTTTTCACAAGTCATGCGGGGAACCATTTTATTTTGGAAGGTCTTCGTGAAAATAAAATTTAGACTTAAAAAAAAAACCAAAAAAAAAACCAACTGAGTTTAAGACTTTTTAAAGAATGTTTGCCCAATATATATTTGATTGCGTCAATGGGAAAATTTATCCCAGGCCTTGAAGCATTAAAAACAGTGGCATAATGTTAGCCGTTCAGAGTCAAAGGTTGGTTGTCGAAGCATATCTTCCCACATCAAAACTTGACGAGATAGAATTACGTTGACCAGGGTGATACCTGCTCTATGTGCATGCGGTTTGTATCTGTAAAAATACGATAGGAAAGCTTAAGTATTTATCTATAACCCATGTGATAAGGATTGTGGCTCAACGTCTTTTTTAATAGGAGGTTTTAAGAAATAATGTATATGTTACTTTGTACTTTTAAGTTCAGACGTCAAGGAAATTCCCGGATCTCATCTTCGAGAGAAATGACCTGAATCGGATGATGTGTTAGAATAACAAAGTCTAAAACTTTATCATGCTCTAGGACATATTCTGGTTTGTGTGGTTA
Organism: Thysanoteuthis rhombus; assembly: GCA_963457665.1. Taxonomy (NCBI): domain Eukaryota; kingdom Metazoa; phylum Mollusca; class Cephalopoda; order Oegopsida; family Thysanoteuthidae; genus Thysanoteuthis; species Thysanoteuthis major. The sequence continues at coordinate 54,690,248 of OY735213.1, forward strand.
ACGTTGCACATCATAATCACATTCCAACCCTTTGCATAATTGCCAGCGAATAACCGTTCCTTCCCAGTCTTGTTTACTTCTTTGCTCCTTCTGAACTAGTTTTCCTGCATCCCACATTTTGTGAGTGATTGATTCACAATACCCAGGCAAATCATGAATTTGCTGGACAAAGAGAAATTATCAGGTCTGGTGAGCAGTAATGGGCACAACCAACAAAAACGATAAACTGATTAACAGCAAACCACTAACATCTATTACATGAATTTGATTTCGGTTTGTTTTTATGCTCTAAAGCCCTTTAAACAAAAACTGGAATATATATATATATATATATATATATATATATATATATATATATATATATATATATATATATATATATATTATTATTATTATTGTTGTTGTTATTACTATCATTATATTAATACGCTATAGCATAAACATAGAGCTTTCCAAACAGATGATGATCCAGATGTATAGAAATTATCAAATGAACAAAGGAAATTAAACATTAGTTCAACATACATTTTATTCAATATATCTATATCTAAGCTACGGCATAGTAAAATTTCAGCTCTATAGATCTGTTTTTAAGGGTTTTAGAGAAAAAATAAACAAAAAACGAAGCTAATTTATTCAATAAAAGTTGTCGGTTAGCGGTTATCAATGCTTCCACTAAATTTGTAGCGATTTGCCAGTTGAGCATTTCGTTAGCTGTGTCCACCACTGCTGGTTCGTCATTTGATAGAAGTATTTGCGCAACCAACGTCCTTCGGCAGTCTGTCGTGTTGGGGGTAATCAATTAAAAAATTGGAAAAGGGGATGATCATGAACAAGTTACTTCTTTCGCCTTTTGTTGAGCCATGATCAGTAAAAAGTCTGAATTTTCAATAAGCAAGCATGAATACCGTCGGATACAAACTAATTTAGCACAAACGTACACTACAAATCAAACCCATTTGTAAAACCCTTTTTAGGGGGGTATTTAAAGAAAATGCATTTGTTGACATAAGGAGTAAATATTAAAAATTTCAGCCCTTTAGCTCTTTTGATATGGCATGTACATACATAGCTGGCCAGCTGGACCAACTTGAAAACTGAAGGAACGTATTTTGACAATTTCGTTCGACCATATCTAATATACATATTGATTTGGAGGAGGCATTTTTTTCTTAAACTTTTAGAGCTGCAAAATTTGGAGTCGAAAAACTTATCAAAAAAAGAGACGATTGCTGTAGAAATCTGTAATTACGTCACCCTGGACGATTCAAGAGTGAGGTTATAAGAAATTTGTCGTCATAATGATTTTTATTTTATACGAAGTGTATTAATGATGGGAAACCGAAAGGTACCAGCAAAAGAAGACTTTATTACCCTTTCATACCTTAATACTCCTTATACGAGTGAGAGGTCTGCAAAAAAATACAATCTCCACCGTATTTTTTTCTTGCAAGAATGTAAAACGAACCTGCTGTTAGAACGAGTGTGTTTTTAAAATAGATTAAATCGTACCGTTAGAAAAAGTGTGTCATGTAATAGTGCCGTTACAATGATCGTATGAAAATAAAAATGGCACGAGAAAGGGTACGTGTTAGAAAAAATCTCATTTATCCTCCTGATAGTCATTTATGGAGTTGGAACAGTACAGGTAAGCATAAAATTTGTACATTTTTATAACTTATATTAATGTATATTTTCAAGTTGAATACGTATTCCAAATGTAAATACCAAGACCTAGCAAGAGAACCGAAGAAGATGTGAAACATGAAAGTCTTTTAGTATCAGTAATAATGGGCGCACTAGGAACTATCCCCAAAACACTGAAGGTGAGACTGGAGGCGCTCGGGATAAAAGGAAGGATTGAGACAGCACGGACCACAGCACTGCTAGGAACCGCATGGATACTGAGTGCAAGAAATATAAGGTCTGCAACACTAAATGTTAGCAGTAGCCTAACAGAGGAAGGAAAATGGAAGCGGAGATGTGAACCACAGCACTGGCGTGATAGGCGAGGGGGAGAAAAGATGTGGGCTGAAGATCTGAGGAGACTTACTGTCACTCAGTCTTCAGCGATGACCACCAGGCAACTGGTGTGAGATTGCAAATAAGAGGCATTTTTATTTAGATGAATAATTAAATAAAGAATACTAGATTCCAAAATTGTCCTATTTTCCGGAGAAATGATTAGCCATTTTTTTCCGAATTGAACATATAAAAAATCTCCAATAACCGATCAAATCCGATATGTGTGATGGAAATAAATGTATTATTTTCATCTAAAATTTGTTCTGGAGTCTTCGTTATTTTCTCTCATAAGTTGGAGGAATCTTGTAGATTTTAGCCATTTTAAAGACAAATCTAGCTATGAATAATAAGCCAAACTCGGCAATAGGAGAAGAGTATATTTTATTTCATTCAATATCAAATTTTTGAAGACAAAAGAGTTGAGTATTTAGTTAATTTTTTCATTGAGTTTAGTGATTTTCAAACAATGAAATTTTCAGTATTCACTACTAGTCGTTCTGAATTGAGACAAAGACCGAATCCTAAGTATGAATTTTGCAGCCTGGTCTTCAGAAATCGATGCAACTTAGTGTTGTAGAAAGATTAGATCTTCTTCTAGAATATCAGTGATCGTTTACAGTTCTGTACCAGACTGAGGTCGTTATTCAAAAGGTTTAGTCAATTCCTGCATAGAACTGCAGCAGTGGTTAATAAATAAATAAATAAACGACTGATGCCTATGTTTGTGTGTTCTCGGGATTATCTTCTGACATCTGTGCAGAACCAATGATCTTCCAATGACACATTGAACTTTGCCAGCTACCCATCGCTCCGGGTAAGCCTCAGGAACCCCGAAATCGCCGGTCCAATCAGCTAAGTGGGCAACAGATTCTTCTCTCTTTGCTTGTCTGTGTATATCTCCGGGCGCTGCGGGTCACATTTATTGTAACCTTGCAAATTTGCATTGGTACGCCACTAAATACAACATAAAACATTTTTTCTTCCCAAAAACTGCTTTCGGGAGGTCTCTAAGGTCATTTTGGACCAACAATGCCTAAATCGTGTGCAGGTATTTTTGTTTTAGATAATTTCAGATAAAGTATCTAATTTTAAAGATAATTTTTTAAAAAGTTTAAATGTTTGTTTAGATAATTAGTTCTTGGACATACTTAGGCTACGGTGATTAATTTATCCGTTTTACTTGGTTATTGCACATGAAATTTGATTCAGTGTTCGGCACAATTGAGATGGATTAATATAATTGTATCAAATTTCGAAGGAAGCTGCCAGCATTGACCCTGCTCCAGTACCCTTGATAAAAATTGTGAAAGATAACTCTAGAGCACTTATCCTCTGCGGGAGCCAAAGAGCCCCCTTTGGAGCCGTGGTACATTTGAAGGGAGGCCACGTAGCTGAAATGATGATAAATGAATTTCTGTCTTTCCGTGTTGTGTCCTTGTTTGATAGGGAGATGAGGCTTGGACCCTAGTAATGCTCTCAAGGGGAAGAGCTGTTTCCCCTCTAAATGGTTGAGAATGTCTGCTCGAGGGCAAAGGTTTAATATTTTCGTAGAAACCACCAACCAACATTGTCAAAATGGGTTTCTTCAGTTTTTAGCTTGCTGGCTTCCTGACTGGCGATGTATACATCACGCTTACTGGCCAATAGAGATAGAGGGCTCATTATGTCTGGGAAAAACTTTTTTTGTTTTTTGACCCTCCCCCTGCAATAGGTTTCTATTGGGGGTTCAATTTGCAATGTAGGTTCTGGCTGAGTTGATCCTTAGTTTGTGTCTGCCCGCTTTTTTTGTTGAAAATTCAGATTGTTTTTAGAGATCACAGTCCAACGAAAGGTGCAAGGATTAACTTATTCATTGATCACCCCCTTTTCCATTTTTATGAAAATTAAACATCCCCAACATGACATACTGCCAAAACGCATGGATCACATAACGTTCCCAATTGATTTTTCTTGAGACTGCATTTTTTCCGCTCCTGATCAATGAATCCCCAAAACATAGACAAGAAAGTGGAATATTTCTTTAGTAAACAATCTTCTTGGACAATTTAGAGAATGTCCTCCACGTTGACGATGCAAATAAGCCGTGTGAAAACAAAAACAAAAATACAAAACTGGTTGTTACAGGGTAAAACTCCTTCTCCGACTGAATATGATTGCCACAAGTTTTGTATTGTTTATATTACAAAAGAGTTAAAACAATCATAGTTTTTCTTTTAATAAATGTATTCATTCAGTAGAATGAAACGAGCTCGTACGTAACAGTATGATAAATTTCTGTTATTATCAATGACTTCTCAATTCAGCTCAGTCAATAAGACAGCGTCTTGGTAATCAGTTGGTCGTAAGTTCAAATCAGTGTAAACGAATGTGAATATTACGCATCAGTTTACACCCCCAAGTTTTGGTGAGGAGTGGTATTGTTGGCCTTGTTACGGTAGGGAAAACAAAGTCAATTCTAGAATATTTACAAGAGTTTGATAGAACTTGAACGTCTCATACTGGAGTTCTGTAAACTTGTCCAATCCCCACCGAGGGTCTTACACTTGTAGTCTTGGTAAATAGAAGTAAAGGAACAACAGATGAGTCCTGGGATCGAACTGTGAACCGAGGAATTTCCACGTGTTCATAGAGTAGCCAACAAGTGACTGTAAGAACGGAAAAAGACACTCAACAAATTACCTGGCTGCTCCATCCCTTCCAAAGGGCACAATCGTAAAATCCAGAGTACGAAGCACTTGGTGAATATTAGGACAAAGTCGAGTCGCAGTGTAATGATGTGTTCACATGATAAACTAAGTGCATTGAAAAAGAAAATATGGCAAGGACCACTTAAGTGGATTTGTAAGGGCAATCTTTTGAATGGTTAGGATAAAAATGACTCAAAGTACCTGGGGAAACTATAAAAACATTCATAAGATTAAAATATACAATATTTGTGTATGTACAAACAGCACACACACACACACACACACATATATATATATATATATATATATATATATATATATATATATATATATATATATATATATATATATATATATATATATATATATATATAAAAATAAAAATATAAATAAATAAAAAATATAATTGTGTCGTCCATAGCTGTTTTGTCAAACTACAACCCTTCGATGTGGCTATAGACGATATATTGGTCTACACCCCCAGTACCACGAGATAAGATCGAAACCTTCGCTTCAGTCCAAGCGGCTGACATTTTATCCCTGCCCTACGTAGACATGGACGGTCAGTAGGACTGAATCTAAGCGATATATTTACTTACGCACAATTCCCCCTCCACCAGAGTGCTCCATTCCCTATATATATATATATATATATATATATATATATATATATATATATATATCATTAGTTTCAAAAAGAGTTAAATCTGATTGGATTATACAAAAATACGTTATTCGAATGAGAATAGGCTCTTTGCTTTCATAATTACAAGAACAAAACATATCTATTATTGAAAACGAAGAAGAAAAATGTACATATGAACGTGAAATCGCTTCCTTCAAATTCCCGACATTTTCAACTTCATCAAATTCTTGGTCTTTCAATAACATCCTACATATCATTTTGAAGGGCTACTGGCCCTAAGCCAGAATCCTTCTCGGATATTTTCCTTTTTACTCCAAAGCAACCCATGTTTTGTTTTCTTTTTCTTCTTAACATAGACCTTATCCTTCAAATATCCACAAATCCTTTGAAGTTACAGGTAAGATAGGTCAAGCTGAGCAGATCGCCACTCGGCTGATGTTACAATGTGATCTTCTACTCTCCTCTGCACACGTATAGAATTTTGAGCACATCGCTAATGGAGCCCAACAATCTGAACAGCAGAACCAAACGATAGTGGCGATGTTCGGACGTTCAAATAACGGAAACAAATTCTTTGGTTTAACGTTATTGATTGATGATGTTCGAAATGAATTTCTATTCAATTTTATCTCGTAGCTCAGTTGTGTATTTTCCCATGATGAATTCCTAAGGGTCCTTTTATGTATCCAAAAAGGTTTAAAAAATATGTAAAGAACATTATCTTTCTTTACTGCGTTTACCGTCCCACAGGCACCAATCGCTGAGCTTTTTGCTCTATCTGTTATCATTTTTTCTTGCTGTGTGCCCTGCCCATACTCATTTTTGTTGCTTAATTACTTGAACGATATCCATCACTCTGACCCTCTCGGGGATTCATGTTGGTCTTTTTCGATCGTTTTGAGTTATTCTTAATATTTATTCCTTTCATCGTGTTCTAAAAAGTTCTAAGTTTGTTTCCGAGAGGTTTTCTAAGTTTCCCGGTTTCGCACCTTTACAACATATCTGGTATTATACGTTGATTGTATGATTTACGTTATGAACATAATGGTTATTTGCTTTTCAGTATGTTTCTATCTATACCAAACGCTTTCCAACCAATCTTTATATGTCGTCTTATTCCATTTCCACGGTCTTTCTCTAATTTTATCGTCTGACCTAGGTAAATGTATTCCTTAACTTCTTCTGAACATCGAACATTACTTTTGTCTTTGATATATTCATCTTTAACTCTATTTTTTATGCTTCTCTATATAAATCACTGAACACGTTTTGCAGATTCCTCAAAGTTTTTGCTATTAATCAAAACAGTACCTTAAATTGTTCAAATATTATCTATGTTTACTCCCTCGTTTTCCCAGTCTATTTTCCGAAAGGTGTTCTCAAGTCTCACTCTAAAGAGTTTTGGTGATTTTATTTCCCCTTGTCTCATTCCTTTTCCAAACTTTATTTTGTTATCTTTGTGAAATTTAATTATTTCAGAGCCTGCTTCGTTTATGTTCCTAATCACTTTTATATCTCGCATTGAGCTGAAGACTAGTGCGTGTAGGTGGTCTATTGTTTAGTGTGTAGGTGATCTATTGTCGATCAGCGAATTCTAAAGTCTGGTTGTATGCGTGATTGGTTTTCATCTAAAGTGTTTGTTAATCTATTGGTATTTTATAGAAGAGTTTGTAAATGTTAGTAAAGTAATATGATGTTACTTGTCTATCATCTTCCTTTCTTGTGCAGTAGGATCACTATTCTTCGGCAGTTGTTTAGGGGAACTTTCTTCTCTCGTAGATATAGTGATAATAGTTGAGCTAGTCCGTTGTCTTTATCCTGCATCCTCTAAAAGATCTAGCATTACGCCATCTTCCCTTTGGGCCTTAAGGCTTATAATATTTTGTAGCACAAAAACGAACCCGTCCGTTATGTCTGGGAGACCACTATACTCTATGAAAGTGTCAGTCGGCTGTACAATTATTTTTGAAGCGTAGAGATTCTCGTTACATTCTTCAAATATACCTAATATATTGTCCCCTGATTTCGTTAATTTCTCCTTGTCTGCCTTTTTTATTCAAGCATCTGTCGATTGCCAGTGCTGTCTGCTGTTCGCGGGCGTTTAATGCTCTTCTCTATCCTGATTAGATATATATATATATATATATATATATATATATATATACACACACACACACACATATATATATATATAAAAGACCTATCATGAATCATTCAGAGTACATATGCATGATTTAATCACAACGTCATGTGTCAGAATCATATATATATATATATATACATATATATATATATATATATATATATATATGTTTACTCTTGCCTCCAATTTATTCTCACTGCTCCTAAGGGTGGTACTGGGATTAATTTAGCCAATTCTGGCGGTTTCAGTCTCTTATACACTGCTAAGAACATAACACTCTCTGTCAGTGTCTCCAGGTCAATTTGAACTGAAATGAAAATTGGCCCCCTTATGCCCCCTCCTGTGTGTTGCTCCACAGAAAATATTGCGAATCAGTACTGTTGCACTTGATATCAACAGCACCCTGACGTTGGTAGATACAGTATTCTCCCTTTGCCACAGCCGAAAAGAATAGCTTACTTCCGGTCTTTTGGTCGAAACCAGAGAGGAAAATCCAAAATCTACTCCTAATCAAATAAAAACCCATTTCATAAACATTAGTTAATGTTTTATTACACGAATTATGTACATAACAACCAGTTTGAAAGGTGGTGGTACTTCATCAGTGTTGCTGGGAAACCATGTTTTACCCGCAATTTCGTTTTTTAATCCCCGAAACTGTCAAATGGGAAGCAACTCAGATCTTTTCGAACAAAAGCTCTGATAGATTTAATTGAGTGCATGCAATTCACATGTAATTCTGCGAATAAACTCATTAACCCCCTAGATATCTTTTAATAATTAACGATAAGAACACTCTATTGGCATGACTGTCCAGCTAGTTCTGTGTTGATGTGTTGTACAAAAAAAAGTACCTGGAACCTTCTCTAACAAATCCTGTGTATTCCAAATCTTCACCCGTGGACCATTACCTGGAGTTGCTTCTTCCCATTGCCCTCGAAGTGGTAGGGCCAGGTTTACTGCCTTATGCCTGAGTCGTCCCCGAAAAAAGAAGTGCCTATGGGACTACACAATTACTAAATCCACCCATATGTACTCGTGAGGGTCCCTACATTTAACTCGATTTTGTGTCACATTTCATTCTCGCAAGGTGGTGGATGAATACCATCTGACAGAACCTCAAAACTCCAAGGTCTCAGTTCATTGCCCCAACCTTCAACTCCAGACTGTAAGTACTCATTGAAGTAGACATGTTGCACACTTGCAGGCCCGAATGTCACGAATTCGTCACTTAAAAACTTAAACGAGCCAACATTTATGGCGGGTTCCTGACAATCTACTTAATTTTCCATCTTTATCGACTCATCTCAAAGGCGGCAAGAAAACTCAATCAGTTATTACAAGTTGACACTTCAGATGAGACAAAATGGCCATAAAAATGACGGAGAGTCATCGCTAGAAAATAGAACAATTGGTTATTGTTGTGAATGCGAGAGGTGAGCGCGTTCAAAAGTTTATTACATCCAATAGACATTTAAGTATACTGTCATTTGCAAACAGTGCTGTTGAGTTTATGATTATTATTTATTCAATAATTTCTAAAACATGATTGTAAATTCAATGGTTACGTCTATCGTCGAGTACAAAATCATATTTCAGAAGTAAACGCTGAATGAAATCTACACACTTATCCTCAAAAGTATATGGTGGATTATATGTAAATTGACCGAAAAAAAAACAAACAAAAAAACGATGGTAATTTATACATAAACTAGGATATATAGCCGCCCTAACAAGCGGAGTGAATTGATGTCCAAGGAAGGAATTTATAAAATAGGAAGGTATAGAGATAGAAATCAGACAGTATTCAATTAGAAAAAAATCAACCACGTAATTCATTCAGAAAATGAACAATTTGATTTGATTTATATCTATTTTATCATGTGAAATATGGTGAATGATTATTGTTTTGTTTTTTTTTTGTTGCTATGATTTACCTTCATCTTTATTGTTGTTGCTTCTTATTGCAACTTAACCCAGCCTGATATCCCTTTAGCAATGATTAGATAGATTCACAGGGTGGATCAGAATAAAGGATAGGTTCCAGATGAAAATCGAACTCTTGACCTTCTAATCTAAACTCACTCTTTATCTCTAACTATTAAGACAAAAGTCAATTGTAACAAAAAAAGTTTTTAACAATTTTAACAATTCTTCAACAAATGAAATAAGTAGAAATAGAATGAAATTGGATTCATTGAACTGGACAACCATTCAATAATAAACGGTATAAAAAAGATTGCTGTTGGGCGTGATTTTGAGGGGATGATTTAGACTGGTACTTGCCGCTGAATTCTTGTTGTCCAGTGATTGGTACGACCAAGCGTTAAGCGAGCCATCCACGGGGTCATGAGTTCGACTCTCACTTGGAATATGCGTAGCTAATTTATTCCCTTACTGCCGAAGGGGACCCAGCCTGAGTCTAGTGGTGATAATAAAAAGCAACAAATAACAATAGATAATATCAAAAGAAATGAATTTAGTTGAATTATACCAATAATTCTATGGCTAATTGCATATTTACTTTACAAGTGTAGTTAGTAACTCTGTATAAACTGTCACATGACTATCAGCATACTGTGTTGGGGTGATCAATCAAACATTTGGAAAAAGGGGAGATTGATGAATAATTTACTTCTCTCACCTTTTATTGGATCACTAAATGTCTAAGCTAAAAGTGTCCAAAAAACAAGCGGTCACAATTCATGGACCAGTTTAGCATAAACTTACGTTGCAAACTAAACCCCTACATGAAGCCTATATTGGAGGGGGAAATTTTCAAAAAAGCACAAACTTTTAGTAGACATGACGAGTAAATGTTAAAATTTCCGGCCCTCTAGCTCCACTGGTGCTGCCTGTGCGCGTGATACATACATACATTCATACATAGCCAGCAGGACAACTTAAAAACCGAAAAAAAAAACTTTTGACAGTTTTGGTGACAGTTTTAGTTGACAGTTTCTAATAAAACCAACAACTTATGGTAAATTACATAGAATGATTATTGAAACCTCATAATGAATCATAATGATAAATCATAATAAGATGATACCAAAAAGCGAATGACGAATTATCATACATAAAATACACAGTGCAAAGCGTTTTTTTTCGCTTCTGGATAGTGATCATTATGTTTTAATTGTTCATGTGTAAAAGATATAAAAATGGTCAACTTTGATTTTTTGAAATTTGCCTGTTACCAATGGTACGACGAGTGAATTTGTACATATTAAAATACATTTTTTAAAACATCAAATGTTCTGATATATCAACAAGATAAATTCCTCGAATAGACCGTGTCACACTAATGTTTATCGAAAGCGATGACAAAATATTTAGAAATGAGCAGATTTTCGAAAATTACGAAAGTACAGAAACTTATTTTCACGCTCAAGAACGTAGAATATCATCTCTCATCTCATGTTCTCGTTCTATGTTCCTCAGTAGCTGTGTCAAAAGTTAAGACCCTTATGCAGTGGTTCTCAAACCTATTTTACGAAAGACCGTCATACAATTCTCAAAAAATCACGGAACTCACACCTTTATTTTTTATGGACGATCCCCGCACTTCTAATTTCAATAAAACATTAAAGAAACAAGAATTGTTTGTGAGAAATAATCTATTCATGAATAAAAAAAAAACAGCTTGATGTTATAAATTGTAATAGTTGTAGAAAAAAAGATTATTAAAAGCTTGTTAATCGAATAATTTTGCAGTATCTAGGACTCCAGTATCCTCTGGAGATTTTACTGATTATTAAATAATTGCATTTGCACATCTACTGCAATATTTAGTTTTTGAGCTGAACTTATACTCTTGAAAAAGATGAATACCACTTTGTTATAAAAAAAACAAAACTTTTTATAAAATCTGATTGAAAGACACCTTATTTCGCCGAACCCTGAGGTACCGCAGAGCTCACTTTGGGGAAAAAAGCCCCAATTGAAACGATCGCTTTGCTTCTTCGAATACATTTCCGTGTTCTTCTTTAATTTATTAAGATTAGTGTCACGGATATGGGTCTTGAAGGGCAGCGTGCATCTTTTTTTTTATCGTAGATCTTCACTATAGTCTCAACCTTCTTCACATGGTTTTCAGTCTTGTGATTGTCTTCGAAGTCCAAACCACGGTGAAAAGGCTGTACCAAACTGCTTTCTCCTTTTTAGTGAACCTCTTTGGGAATGCCTTACACTTCAGGATCTTCTGCGACCCGAAAAAGACACCAGCTTTGACTTTTACAGTACTCTGTAATAGCATCTGCTAAGATAAACGAGGCTCCCAAGCAATATTTCGAGCTGTCTATTGGCGATCGAGACTAATTCTGCGTACCTAATTTCACTCTCAGTACAATAGAATTAAGACATCACTAGACCTACTGATGAGTACTGCTGGGATACCATTGAAGACTTCATATTGCTGGCATTCCTGGTGGGTCTCCAAGGTGGTTTTGCAAAGTTTCCCAGCAATCTTTGCCCTGGAAGCATATTGTTTGTAGGAAAGGAAGTCACTGCCCTAAAACGTAATGGATGTGAGCATTCTAAAACATTTCATGGGTACGCTGTTTAAAAAGTTCGGTCTTTTTCTGGACAGTCATCGTATATCACACGGAATGATTCTTTTCTAGTTATTGCTCGTGTATACGGTCGACGACTATGCATTTACGATTGAATACTACACACCTTTTCAACTTGAGATCAGCAGCAGCTGTCGTAGTTGTCGATTTAAATTCTCACCCGAAAACGTGTTAGCTTTAGGTCAGAAGCAGCTGTCGTAGTTGACGATTTAAGTCTTTCAATTATAACTTGCTGGTCCAAGTGAAACGTTTTCGTGTGAAGATTTAAATCGTCAACTTCGACAGCTGCTATTGACCTCAAGGTAAGAAAAGTGTATACTTTTCAATTGTATTCGTTGATGAGAAACGTTTTTTTTTTTTTTAGCTCTTTCACCGCTTAGTCGATCGCAAACCCAAACTATCGCTCTGAAATGAATAATAAATAAATAAGGATTTAAATCATAATAAAAGCCAATTTCGCCTTGCACTGACCAGTAAGTTATAAAAGAGTGGTAAAGTGGCGGCACCATGATTGAACTTCCGGTTCCGGCTTGAATCCAACTCATGCTAAATTAATACAAGAAGAATTTTGCTCCTTTCTTTATCGTCGTTTTATTGGTCATTCCGGCCACAATTTTACACAGTCTGTCAATACGAGGACATCTAGTTTCTATTTGATAAAAAAAATATGATTACTTACATTGATTTTTATCGATTTTTCCATTTGGGAGCAGATAACAAACAAGTAGCCATACTGATTCAAATGTTTGTAGCCGTTTGCAATAATAGATCTGGTCATAACTGTTACAAATATTACATATTTCCTAAGGACGAGAGGCGATAAAGAAAACACTAATTATACATTCTTATAAATTTAAAAAGAGATATTTTTATCACTTAAATACGAACTTTTCTGTGTTACAAACATCAACAGAACAACTTGACTGAGTTGGTTGTTTATAAACTATTAAGAATCTGTGTTTAGCATATATTTTGTTTGAAAGAAGTCCTAAAATGAGAACCCCCCCCAAAAAAAAAACAAATATTAAAACGTGATCTTTTTCTTGCATTGTCAATTATATATTTTTGTAAATTTTTTAAACAGTCAGGTAATATGGCGGCAAATAATGTCTGACATGCAGTGAACTTTATTTAACCACAACAACTTTTTTGACAAAAATCAAAACGTCAGAAGATTGTAATTCCATTGTAATAAATTTTTTGTAGTCATCACGAAGAAAGATTAAAGAAATATTTTTATGGGAGTTATTTCCGTAAAGAAATGCAAATTCGAATACATCTATATTTTAAAACGTAACACTATAAAGTCATTCACAACATGCAGAGTTTGAATTTTTTCCATGAATTGAACAAATTATATCAAACCTGTCTGCTTCCCGATTGAAAAACGAGTGAAAATCGCGAAAAATCACAAGTAATTTAATCGGTTTATCAAGTATAAACTATATGCCCTATACTGATAAACTGTGTCAAGAAACGAGCAAGATTCTCCTAGTAATAATTTAGAATGAATTGGATCCCAGCTGGAACCGGAAGTTCGTCCAGACGTCAGACTTTACCACTCTATTAACCCGCCAAAAAGTATCCAACAGAGCTTTTGATATATACTAAGAAAAGCTTAATTTCAAACTCGGAAGAGTCAGCTTTTCCTCTGAAAAATTGGTATCCGAATGTATGACTTCAAATGTCTCACATGAAGCGAAATGTTTGCTGTAATTCTTTTGCTTATCAACTTGGAAAAGCAAAGATAGAATTATAAACCCACCCAAAACTATGGGTGGGATTTGTTGAAGGGAATGGAAGAATTATAAGAAGTAACAAATAATATAAAATAAAATAAATAAATGAGTCTGCCTAACCGTAAAGTCTGTAATTACATATGTAGACTACTTGATAAAAACATTTTAGAAGTCTGATAGTCACTTTGGGTATTGTTCCGATCTGATAAGCGGTCTCAAATCATTTGTATATACACGATTAATGCTGGCGTTCGTGCAGTGTTTTGTTTGATAAAGATGCTTTTGTTTTCTTTCGTTTTTTTTGTTGTTTTGTTTTACTATAAGGCTTCATTTGTATAACCTTATTGAATGAGTCGAAAATAAACTGGTTGGAAATCTATGAAAAAAATGGACAATTTGTAAAATTCAAATAAATCTGGGCAAGAAATCAAATAAGAAGCTCAAATAACGCCACTTCCCGAAAATAGTTTCAAGAAATTTCGACTATGTTAGAAATCGTCAATCAAAACTGTCACTAAAAATGTCAACGAAGTTTTCTTAGTTTTTAAGCTCGCCGGCTATGTATGTATTTATCGCGTGTACAGACTGCACCAATGAAGCTAGAGGGCTGAAAATTTCAACATTTACATTTCATTATATATATATTTTTTTTTTAGAAAATTGTTTTTCGAAAAGTTCACACCCTTCTAAGTGGGTTTTTAGTGGGTGTGTTCAACTTGTAAAGTAAGTTTATGCCAAAGTGATCCCTTCGTTCGTACCCGGGAGTACTCACTCTTTTTTAAAAAAAGGGCTTTTTTTTAGTGATCTCCGCTCAACAAAAAGCAAGAAAGTAACTTATTCATTGATAAACCAATTCCCGATTTTTATTGATCACCCCAAACATGGCATGCTACCAAGAAACATTGATCACATGACAATTTCTATTGAGCGAGTAACCAGACCGATTTCTTTTTTTAATTATTTTTCAAAGAAAAACGTATTTAGTGATTACGTTTGTTTACTGTAAAGAGGGGGTTCAGGACGAAAAAATGTGATACCCGGGGTATAACAGACAGAGCCCCGGAATAAGCAACTGGCAACCAAAACCACCCATGTACATTTGATTATCGGTTACTGAGTAAATACTCCTCTGTTTTGGGTAGGAATAGAAGCAGCCATGATGAATGGGCCTCGTAACGATTTGCTTGTCAACAATGAAACGGGTCGATTAAAAAAAATGTCCTGCAGTCATCGTACGTGTGAACAGGTAGGTGTGAATTGCTGTAAAAAACACATGCACACACACACACACAAACACACACACACACACACACACATATATATATATATATATATATATATGTATATATATATATATATATATATGTAGAAGGCAAATATATAAATGAGTATATTCAATTGTATAATTGTATGGTTGTATGTCTATTTTGTCCTAAAGGTTATAATGTATTGGTCCATGTGAAATAGATTAACAGAGCTGATAAAATAATCATAGTGTTGCTATCAAATGAGGCTGTCGTGACATAAAGAAAATTACGTCACAGGAATGATGGATGTTTGAAATTAAAGAAAAGAAAAAGATTAAGTGTGTAAATTCCTTTTTAAAATATCAGATTTGTAAAAATTTGGCCATACTTTTCTTCTTTTTTTTTCAGATAAAAAGGTCTGAGGTCTTCAGGGTCTTCTTTTTTGCATTACAGCATTATGATTGCAATGTTCCAATCTTCTGGAATCTTACTTTGTTTGAGGCATAAGTTGAAATGCTAGTTTCCCCAGTGGTGACTTTTTCAGCTTTTTTTCTCCACCTTTATTCTCCAGCTTTCTCTTAGCCTTTCTGATTAGGTCGATGATTATGTTATCCAGGGGCATTTCCTTTCTTTGTTTGTTTGATGGCTTGTTTCACCTCCTACGGAGTAACTCCTTGCAAATCCTCGAATTGAGTACTTTCGGCTCGTGTTTCCTTTTCATTTTTCTGCGCCCATTGTTTGAAGCAATAGAGGCTTTTGTAAAGTTCCTTGGCACGTTCGGCAATTCGTTCCCTATCCGTGGTCAGGTTTCCATTTGCACACTAGTTATTAGCTTCCTTCCTGTACTGATAGATATACCAATAGTTTTGAAGTCCCACCCTTTTTCGAGAATGCTTTAAATGACTGCTATCGTGTATCTTCTTTAATCTTTTCGTTTCTTTTGGATGGTTTTGTTCAGCTTTGTTGCTTCGATATTTTCTATTGTTGGCGTAGGTGGCTTGAGGTTTCTGCGTTTATCACGAGATTCTAGATTTCTTCTAAGAGTTTGCTCATGTTCTGAGGGCTTCTTGGCACAAACATACTGGTAACTTCAATTAAGGAAGGTTTTTATCTTATTACTGAGCTCGTTGTTGGTCTCCTCTGGTTCGGTGAGGAGTTCATGTTTGTTTTTCACTTCCATCTTGAATGATCGGGTGGGTTTTCTTTGAACGGTTATCGGTTTCAGTTTGGCGTGGAAAACGTTTCTGCGTTCCATCTTGGTGTTAATTTGAATTTTGCATCTTATTCTGCGGTCACTTCTTACATTAACTTGATTTAGGAAGTGTATGTCTTTGACAGTGTCACCCTTGTCGGCCTGGACGTTGTTTAGTTTTTTCTTGGTTTTGTGATTTGGGTCACTTCAAGTAAACTTTCCACTGGCTTTCTTTTTAAATGAGATGTTCATGATTTTGAACCTTTTTGTTGTTGCAAAATTCACAAGTCTTGACCCTTCTTATTCTAGATTTTGTATCCGTAATTGCAGACTAATTTTCCATCTTCAGATAACGCAAGATGAAATAAAAGAAGCTAGCAAGTTGGCTTTCACATGAACTTCAGCAAAACAAATGAGCTGCTGAAAAACGACCACTACAAACTTCCTAGGAAAACGAATCTTCATGAAATCCTCAAAAGATGAAATCGCGAGAAGATTCAGACTAGGTTAGCAAGTTTTTGGTTGAGCAAGTTCGACTTTCAAGAACAAAAAAAATCCAACTAGTCCTGAATAAAAGGTATGTAACCAAAAAGGTACATAACCTCCCGATAGTCACTTATGGAACTGAAATATGGAATCTAACCAAGAAATTGACCCTTAAACTGAGAACCATGCGATAAGAACTAAATAGAATCCTCACGTGGAGAGATCATAAGACAACACATTGTATGTTAGAGAAAAGACAGGGAACCTGAGATATTATATAAAGAAAACTTAAATGGCAATGGGCTAGAATCTTGCAAGAGAGGCAGACAACTGCTGAACATAACAACTCACAACGTGGATCACCAGAGATCATATGCAAAACTGTGACTGACAGAAAGTGAGGCGTGGCGAGCTAGATAAATTCAGAGATTACTGGCTCCGCAATGCCCATGATAGAGGTATTTGGCGAATCATATGGTAGGACGCTGATAGGATGATGATGATGATGATGATGATGATGATAGTCGACCTGCTGGTCATCAAATGACAAGAATAAATATAGACTTGTGCTTTAAATAAACCTTTTTCCCTAAAAAGCTTATCGAAATCCAATTAGAATATCGGCATGAATAATTTCATAAACTTTCCAATAATTAAAAAAAAAATTGTCCTGGTCTTCAGCTACCGTATTTTTTATAGGCAGAATTGGAAGAAAATGGCTTATTTGGCAACCCTGATGTGATTCTTTGAAGGGAAGGCCAAGCTGCCTCCTGATTAGTTGATAATCGCTGGCTTCCTCATCCGACTAGTACTGAGACAAGTTGATTTGAATTTCGTTAAATCATGCGATGTCCAATCGTCACATAATACTTTTCTGATGTAAACAGTGAGATTTTGCAAGATGAGGAGTTTGATTATAGCAAGAATATTACCACTCTGTACGGAGCCCCAGAGCTTCTCCATTGGCCGAGAGTCTCGTCATTTTTCGTAACGGTCGCAATTTCTTCGCTCCGTACTGTAAGAAAACATACTTAGTGTCATAAAGAACCTCCACTATGGCTAGGCTCTGTGAATATTTTAAAATATATAGTATGCCGGGTCGACAGAAGAAAACGGGGCAATAAAAGGCTTTTTCAAAAAGTATCCAGCCAGTCAGAATACATTGAAAACCGGTTGCAAGCTTTTAATTTGACTTGCGGGGATGCTCAGTCAGCAAGGAGATGCCATTGGGTGAGCTTGTGTACTGTATAACAGCCTCATAAATAATGACTGAGCTTGCCTATTCGTCACTTTTCGAGGCGGCATTTTGAGCAAAACACTGCATTACGCAGATCTGTCAGCCCTCTTAGTCATGATTTAGCAGCTTGTGACTTCTAGCTTTTCCAAAATAATTTCAGACCGTGAACGAAATTAGCAAGAACATGATGAGGCATCTGATAGCGATCACATAACGTTGAAAAGATGCCCTGATAAAAGTGCAGGGTCCCAAGGGGAGATAACTTTGAAAAAAAAAGACTCAGGCGTCGTTTTTCTGGTTATGCTTCATTTTTGGTATTAGATGCCCGGATACTTTCCAGACTTTATAAAAACATTCAATAGAACCCATCACACAACCAATGTCTTTTGGTTGCATGCAGTGTTTGGGGTGATCAACAGATAAATTGGAAATAAGAGGATCAATAAATGAGTAACTTTTCTCGCCTTTTGGGGGCGATGATCAATAAAAAAATGATTTCAGAAAGCAGCAAACACAAACTAAGGAAATTTAGCATACACCTACATTGCAAATTGGACCCTTCACTAAAAACTTACCTTGGGGGTGAATAAGGAAAAACAAAAGATTGTTTTCTCTAGATATAATAAGGAGTAAATGCTTAAATTTTCAGCTCTCTAGCAACATTCATGCAGCCTATACGTGCCAGCCAGATCAACTTGAAAACTGAGAGAAACCTATTTTAACAATTATTGCGACGGTTTTGATTGACAGTTTTAAATTATATGATGACTAAAATAGATGAATATTTTTGAACGCCACCAGTGGTCAGTATCCGAGTCCAGGTAGAAAATCTCGAATTCCCCCAATAGGACTGTAGTTTAAGCAAAGGCTATGGATTATCTAAGCTGACCGCTTCCGATTTTTACGAAAAAATAATAATTGCAGAATATTTCCATATCACAATATTTTATAAGTACGAGACTCAATTAACTCAAAGGAAGACTATTTGCTCCTCCTACCCGCGTTCTCCTGCTACTACTACCACGGATGGTGGACGCATTTTATGTTGAGGTAGTTGCGTATTTCTCATCAGTATTGTTTTTCAGTGTTCGAGCCCACGCTCGGGGTTTTTCTCACCTTAGAAAATTGGCGTGATAAAGGCGGGAATTGACTATGCTTTCCTACCATAACAAGGAGAAACATTGGGCCGTAAGCCGATGAATAAAATCCAAATTCTCCTACAGTGAATTGTTCAAACAATGAACAGATTACCATGAGGCTGTCTTACTGATTTAGCTCTATTTGACATGTTTTAGATATTAACGAAAATTCATCATATTGATATACGCAGGCTTATTCAATTCTATCAAATATATACATTTATACAAAACAAATATATACTCACCGTCACCGTCAATATTTGAACAATCTTAGTGTCAAAATTTGAAGCCACGTAAAAAAACTCTATCGAAGAATAAATATGGTCAGAATAAATTCTATTAATGATATCACTGTCGTTTTTCATTCTTGAGAACCTAGATGTTACTATTAAACCTGTCAAAATAACACTACCAAAAACTTTAAAAAAGAAAAAATTGAAAAAGAATATTTAGAAGGGATCCAGTGGAATACTGATCCCAATTTTCAAGTCTGTAGACAAAACGGTATGGTGAGGAGCACCGCAATAGACAAACAAACACATAACCAAACACGCAAAGAAACTCAAACACACGAACATGTATGGAAGGATAGAACTGACTGTCTCCCTTAGTGGCTACGGTAGTTCGATTTTTATGAAAATCTTTATTTCTAATATATACGATATAAAAATTGAAGTCATCATCTTCAGTTGGAATAGACGTTGGAGTGGAGTTTGACCCTGCAGCAGCCTGTCTTGTCTTTTATATGAGATGTAACATCAGCTGACTGTTCATCACAATGTTGCCAGCTAAAAAATATTTCCACGCTCGTTTGACTGCCAAAAAACGCTGAAACGAAAAAAAAAAAATAGCCAAGAATAGCCTAAAAACATCCAAAAACGTACTAAAAATGGTCCAAAAAAATGATTCGAAAAATGGCAAAAAAAAAAATGACCGCGCTAAAATAATGATTCTTGCACTGCCAAGACAAGAAACGTGCAAAATTTAGCGCGTAAAGCACTAAATTGGCAACTCGTCTATTCGGCAAAACGTCGTGGATACAAAGAATCTTAAGCGTACGAGTCTGTTCTTTTGTCACCACTTAGGAACAGCTGAACAAAATAAGTTTTGTAATTTCTTTCTCACGCGTCCGCAAACGTGAGTTCAATCGTTTGACCTTCTCAATCAGCATTCGGTACCCTAACCAAGTGTCTTGCATATTTAGTACAGAACCCAGACATGACTTCATGGGTCTAGAGGGCGTTGAACATGTACATTACGATCTCGCTGTCAAAAAAGCGTCTATGTCAATCTTTTTTCCCTACTTCTTTCTCTAATGTTAACTGTTTTTGACTTGAGCTGGCAGTAGTTGCATTCAAAAGGCGTTTAAACCAGAAGTCCCACTTTCCGATTAATGTTTTGTTGGAGACTTTTTTTTTTGACTTTTTACTTCGTTTTAAATATGTCTTCACCTCTTCGGGTTTTTTTCTTCTTTTTTTTTTTCTT
Source organism: Thysanoteuthis rhombus (assembly GCA_963457665.1). Lineage (NCBI taxonomy): Eukaryota > Metazoa > Mollusca > Cephalopoda > Oegopsida > Thysanoteuthidae > Thysanoteuthis > Thysanoteuthis major. The sequence goes on from OY735213.1 coordinate 54,710,848, forward strand.
TTTTCCTTTCTATCAATTTCCTTCCTTTTCTTCTTGTTAGGAGTTTTTGTTTTGTTCTCTTGAAGATCAATTCTGAGGTATCTTTCTTTCCTTTCTTTCTTTCTTTCTTTCTTTCTTTCTTTCTTCTTCCCTTCTTTCTTTCTTTCTTTCTTCCTTTCTTTCTCTCTTTATTTTTTCTTCTTCCCTTCTTTCTTTCTTTTGCTCTTTCCTTCCTCGCCCTCTCACTTTCTATTATTTTCCTCCTTGTTGCTCACCTTCTTCTTCTTTTCTTCTTCTTCTTCTTCTTCTTCTTCTTCTTCTTCTTCTTCTTCTTTTTCTTCTTGTCAATATTTTATAAGAAAAAGATAAACAAGATTGTTTGAAATTGTTTAATACATATGATAAATATGATAAAACAAAACTGAAAATTTTCGATTTATAGATCTTCTTCAGCTAAGTTTTTAAAAAAATGTTATTGTCATAATTATTATTATTGTTATTATTATTATTATTATTATTATTATTATTATTATTATTATTATTATTATTATTATTGATATGTTGTTTTTGTTGTTGGCTTTGATTTCAGTTTTTGTAAGTCACCAGCCGGGTTTCAACCAGAGACTTAAGCCTAATAACATTTTTTTTACTATATTTGAATAAAGTGTTGTATGCTGAATGTAGTACATCTACATTGACAAGAAAATTCTAATAATAACCGCTGTGGAGATAAGAGCAAGTTTCTGTACTTCAAATATCCTGGGCTTTCCAGGTATGTGGCTGGAAAGTTCACTGGTTCCTTTCTTTAGTAATCCAATGGTACCAACAACGATCGGTATTATATCATTATTAACCTTTGAGGTAGATCATCAAATAGCAGAAGTCGGAATTATACTTTTGTGACAATCCTTGTGTAAGGTTGACCAAAGAAGTGGAAAGAGCACGGTAATAATGATCCAGAGACCCTTAGCTAATATGCTATACTTTCTGCAGCGGTCAAAGAAGGAAGTATAGAACTGGGGGAACAGAAAATTTAAACATTTAGTCCTGGAATCGACCTGATCAAACATATCTACCATTTGTCCACCCACTTACCCATTAAATCAATAAGAAGGGTCAAAATGCTAGCTCTCTAGTGTGGGCCCCTAGGAGTCGGTCGCCAGTCTTCTGGGAAAAGGGGCCTCATTTTGACGGGGTTCATTAATGACATCCAGATACACAAGAATCAAGATGTTTCTGGAAGTTTTTTTTCTTACTCTATTTTAGATGTTTTCCAATAAAAAAAATAGAGTGATGTTATAGATAGAATTTATCCTGATTATATTCAATATTCGGTCAAATTTTTTCTTCATGATTTCAAATTTTGACTCTACAGTTGTTCAATAATTGACTGTGATGACGAGTCACATTTATGATTGCTCCGTATATACACGTTCTACTTGTATGACTTACAAACACTCTATCTCTCTATCTCTCTATCTATCAATCAATCTATCTATCTATCTCTCTATCTATCAATCTATTTCCTTTCTTTCTTTTTTGCATTGCCCACACACATCTTCTTCATCCATTGATATTTAAGCATATTAAACACACAACGATCAAAATCGAAAGTATACCACTACATCTACCAAGGAAAACGAATCAAAAGAAGAATAAATCAAGCGAAGAATCATTCTAAGTTTGAAAGCCTTAAAAAACAAGAAAATTTCATTAGTTCTAACAAGAGGATTACACAACCAATGTATACTACCGATAGTCACCTATCGAGCCGAAACATGAAACTTCAAAAAGAGAGACGCCCAAAATGAGAACCATGCATTCGGCACATGAAAGAATCATGCTCAACCTCATATCGAGAGATCACAAAACAGTACAATATATTAAGGAAAAAATAGGAGTTGGAGACAACATAGATTTCATTAGAAAACTCGAATGACAATGGGCAGGTAATGTTGGAAGAATGTCTAACAACTGATGGATATCACAACTCACAACATGGATCCTTAGATGGAGAGACGAACTAAACAAGTTCAGAAAATTTTAGCTCTGCAACGCATTGGAGAGAGAGAGGGGGTTGCGAATCTTGGGGAAGGTCTAAGTCCAACAACGGTCGATAAAAGACTGATACTGCAGATGAAGATAATGATGACCGGCAAGATCCCAGGTTGTTCATATTAGTTCCTTCAGGGGATTCAATTTCTATTTGCTCATCTATCTATCTATCTATTTATCTATCTATCTATCTACGTGTATTTCTGTTGATGTATGTCTATATTTATGTGTTGGCGATCTTCTCCTCTATCAATACTCAAACCCCTATGGTGATAAAAAGAAAAAAAAAGAATAACAACTATTTTAGCAAAAAGGAATGCTCTCTTTCTTTCAAACACACACATGCACACATGCACCAAAGGAGCGCACGCGCGCGCGCACACACACACACACACACACACACACACACACACACACACATTTTGCAATTTAGTTGGATAGATACCCATAAATATCACCAAATCACATTGGTCCTCTCACTATCACCGTTAAGGAACGTTAGTACCTGGATGGGTGACCGTTCGTGAATACCGGGTGCCATAATCAACTGGTGAGGCATCACTTGGAGCACTTCTTTCTTTTGGAAGTTTTTAGCCCGGCAAAGTGCGAAACAACTCGACAACTGGCGATTGTAAGAAGTTGATAATATTCAGTTATGTTGGTCTTTGCATCGGACATCGCAGAGACAAGAATAAAGTCGTTTAGATTAATGGTTGTCGATATAAAGGGGTGCTCGATTTACGTTAAAAATCTTGAAAAGGATTTAGTTTTTTTCCCGGGTATATACGTCGTCAGCGTTCACAAATGTGATACTAAGAATTCAACATGTTAAGTGTGTGTGTATGTGTGTGTGTGTGAGAGAGAGAGAGAGAGAGAGAGAGAGAGAGAGGGGGGGAGAAAGAACGAATGACAGAGAGAGAGAGAGAGAGAGAGAGAGAAACCTACTGACAGACTGATAATTTTTTGCAGAGCTTTCCTGTACAACGAGATTAAATTAAAACATAGTGTGGATGACGTAACGGCATTAAAAAAACCTGTTTTGTCTGTTATCACTACGATATTTCTGTTTTGATAGTTTCTATTAACGACATCATTTCAAACATGCATCTTTTCTAAATTCTATTCAAGCTTATCCTACATGTAATGGAACAGGGAGCAATCTCATGTGAGTTATCTCCCTTTTATTCAGATTGTTTGATAAAGGAACGGTGTTCTGTCAGAGTCTATACAAAATTAAGTTTTAGAGATCCGTTTTTATTTCATTTGTATTCTGGATTTTTTCACACTCAAACACGTCAACGAAAAGTGTCACTGAATTTAATTAGAAGTAAGATGGTGGCAGAAATGAAATTGATGAATGAAAAATAAATAAAAGAACAAGCGACCAACATTTCAATAGAAAACAATGACAACGACAAACGGAGTCTATGTCTAACGATGGATGATAAAAGAATGTTGGTGTATGTTTTTGTATACAACAATACCTTGAATAGTGTGGGTTTTGATGTAGTATGGTTATGGTATTGCTGTATACGTTAATGCAACTAAGTATTTCAGAAGAGAAAAATGCATCAAGTCATAACAAGACCTTGAATAATGAATTTTTGCACTGAGAAGTATGAAGAGCGGAAAAGGCTGCAGTCGAAGATGACATAATGATAGATCTTTTGAAGATGCAGAGAGGTCAATCACAAAGGACAAGCGGAACCATTCACACTAATGCCTACGAGAGGGAAAAAAGTGCCCCAAAACATCTATGAATATTAATCCTACAACACAAGAAAGGAGACAACAAAGACCTCGACAATTACAGCCCTATTACTTTACTACCAAATATTTACAAGCTATTCACAAAAATACTTACTGATAGATTAACAGATACTTTAGATGATAACCAACCGCGAGAACAGGTAGACTTTAGAAGTGGCTATTCGGCAACAGATACCCATCAAGCCAGCTAATTGAAAAGACATAAAAATACAACAAACCTCCTTGTTTTGCTCCAGTAGTTTATCAAAAAACCGTTGACTTAATAGCATATACGACAATCTCCAACTGAATGAGAATTATATAAAAGTAACTGAGAGTGTATACGAACATAGCACTGCAATGATAAGACTCCATAAACATACTTAGAAGATAAACATTGGAAAGGGAGTGAGACAAGGGGATATAATATCATCTTACGGTGAGCTTTGAAAACTCCTTTCAGAAAACAATCTGGGGAAACAGGAGAGTAAACATAGACGAACACATTTTGAACAATTTAAGGTACTCTGATGATGACGCATTAATAAGAGAAACTCGGGAGGATCTAGAAAGCATGCCAAGTGATCCGAATAGAAAAGCACCCTATTCCCCCCCCCCCCAAAAAAAAGGGTTAAAGATGAACGGAAGAAAGACAAAAGTATTGTTTAACAACAAAGTCTCTAAAAAGGGCCATAAGAATTGTCAGTGAAACTCTAGAAACAGTCAATGAATACATTTACCAAGGTCAACCGAAGCTGGAGAAAGACCACGGAAATGAA
>OY735213.1:54720409-54755409 GCA_963457665.1 Thysanoteuthis rhombus
TATATATATATATGCACACATGTATACAAAAGTTTGTTTACGCACACACACATACGCTAATACGGAAGTGCGTATGTCTGAAGTGTTAGTTCCAATATTCTGAACAGATCGAGTAATGTGTTTATACCTTCTACACAGCGTTTCCCGTGTCTCACCGAAAACGTCATCTCTCGAAACCAAGAATATTGTCAATGATCGTAACCAAAACAGTCAAAGTAGGTTTCTTCAAATTTCAAGTTTGTCCGGCTGTCTATGTATGGATACATGTCTGTATCACGCGTACACACCAACGGAGCTAGAGGGCTTTTTACAACATTTACTCCTTATCATGTCCCAATTCTCCCCTAAATAGATCTTTAGTGGGGGTCAACTTTGCAATGTGAATTTATCCTGAATTGGTCTCTAGTTTGTGTCTGCTGTTTTTCTTTTCAAATTCAGGTTTTTTGATGATTACTGTCCAACAAAAGGCGAGGTAATGAACTTATCCATTAAATTCCGCTTTAAAAAACCATTGTAATGCTCTGCATTTTCTTGTTTTTCTTACACATTGGCCAAAGAATTAGAAAAAAAATACCCCCTTTTAATTCGTTTTTGATCATTATCTCCCTTGACAAATGTACCAGACAAATATATACACACGCACTTACCTATGTAGATAAAATTTAGAATAATTACTTTACATACTTGTATCTGAATCATATATGGATCAACTTTTATCAACGCTATAATTGTCCAGGCGATTGGTGCAAAAAAGTCTCAGTTGGTGATAAAAGCATAAAACTCGACGTAAATAATTTTTAACTGGTAATAATCATTTTCAGGTATGGAGACTATTGTCAAACTGTCAGTCCATAGCAATGGTAACCAAAGGATTAATTTTCCCTAGCATCTGCTTCAAAAACAGTTCTAGTAAATCACATCAACAAAAGATTTCCCAACGTTCGTTTGTATGTTTACTTAATGACATACTGAAGGTCTGACCCCTGGGAAGGTATAATGTTCAAGGTGACGTACAAAAGTGTTATTACAAACATACATCACGAAGATATCTCCCAATCGAAAACTAATTCCTGGATCCATTCCTAAATCAGTTCTACCCGATAATGTAACTAATCCATTCGAAAAACACAATTTAAATTCATTGAGAACTTTTTGGGGTATCGTGATGATCGACAGGAGCGAGAATAGAACTGTATAACTTATTACAAAGGGAAAACATCTCTCAATCAAAAAACGGATTCCTCGATCTCCAAGTTTATTCATTTCTTCTTTACGCTATGCTTTACACTTCCACATAATTTCATTGGAATTAATCGAGAACTTTTGGAGGTATCGTCTGAACAGATAGGAGCGGATACAGAAATTTATAAGACAAAAAAAAACCCACAAAAATATCTCCAAGTCAAGGCGACCGGTGCAGAATTTGGTTGGAATTGCTTACTCTGTCATAAAAGCATAAAATCTAGCATAGTGATACTTTTGGGTGTACTGAACAATTTCAGATATGAAGACATTCTGAAAGTTTCCTTAGCAAGGGTTGCTAGGCGATATTTCCAACCTAGCAACCAGCCAAGAAGACTTCGTAAATAGAGTTTTTTTTTTAGTATTTAGGTTTGATAAACACATCAAGATATTTTAATTTCATCTCTGTTGACAACAAAACACAATAAGGACAAGCCTAGAGCGAAAAAGAAGTGATTAAATTTCAAGACGGATATAGAAATTTATTTTTGATTGAGAGATATTTTTCCGTTTTTTTTTTTGTTTGTACATTTCTCTATGCTCTCATGACTGTCCCCACAATATCTCCAAAAGTTCTCTGTGAATTTCAATGAAGTTCCGTGGGAAGCATCATCATCAGTCTTTTGACGTCAGTTGTTGGACAGATGTTCCCCAGGATTCGACACATTTCTCTATCATGGGCGCTGCAGAGCCAGTATTTTCTAAATTCGTCTAGTTCATCTCTCCATCTTGTATTTTGTCGGCCTCAGTTTCGTATGTGGTATTTGAGATACATGTTATGAGTCGCGATGTCCATTGGTTGTCTGTCATTCTTGCAACATGGCTTGCCCATTGCCATTTAAGTTTTTTTTATTAGTTTCTCTGATGTCACGGACCCCTATTTTCTTCCTGATAAACTGTGATGCCTTGTGATCTCTCCATGTAAGGTTGAGCATGATTCTCTCATGCACACGTTGCATACTTCTCAGTTTGTAGGTCTGTCTCTTGGTTATGTTCCATGTTTCAGTTCCATAAGTGACTATCGGGAGGATACATTGATTGCATACTATTTTTAGGATTATTGGGATCGTCTTGTTTTTGAAAATTGAGCTTACTTTACCGAAGGCTTGACATCTGCGAGTAATTCTTGCCTTAATTTCTCCTTCTTTTGAGGATTTCATGGCGATTCGTTGTCCGAGGTAGATGTAATGGTCTACCTTGCTGAGTTTTGCATCTTCGATCTTGACAGTTATGTTCTTATTCTCAATATGATTGTTGCTCATGATTTTCGTTTTACTGAAGTTCATGTGCTGGTCGACCTTTTTGCTTTCTTCATTTAGTTCATCCAGCATTAGTTGGAGGTCGTGTAGGTTCTCTACGAAAAGGACAATGTCGTCTGCCAATCTGAGGTTGCGCAGATATTCGCTGTCTATTTCGATTTCTCTATTCTCCCAGTCCAGATTTTGGAAGATCAGCTCGAGGCAGGATGTTAAGAGTTTGGGTGAGCTAGTATCACCTTGCCTTACTCTTTTTTGGAGCTGAAATGGTTCAGAGTCCTTATGTAGCCTGATGAAGGAGTCGCTGTGATTGTATATATGTTGTAGTACCTTGACGTATACAGGGTCTACACCTTGTAGGATGATGGATTTCATGACCATGGGAATTTCTACAGAGTTGAATGCCTTCTTGAAATCTATAAATGCTACAGAGAGTGGCATCTTGAATTCTGCTGCTTTTTCTTTCAGCTGATTTATTGAATGAAGATGGTCTGTGGCCTGTTCTCATGGATGGTTTTCATCTAGTGTTTTAGTAATCTTGTTGGTGATAATTTTTTGTGAAAAGTTTGTATACGCAGTTGAGTAGGCGTATGGGCCTGTAGTTGTTCAGGTCTTTCGAGTTTCTTTTCTTTGTGTGTGTAGAAGCATTATGATTGCAGTGTTCCTGTCTTTCGGGACCTCACTCTGTTTTAGACACGTTGAATAGAATAGCTAGCTTTTTGTTGAAACTCTTGCCAGTTTTTTTAGTTGATCGATAGTGGTGTTATCTGGTCCAGGGGCTTTTCATTTTTTGTTTGTTTGTTTGATGGCTTGCTTTACTTCCCATGGTGTAACTTCTGGGCAGTCCTCAAACTGTTTGTCAGCGTCTTGTGTATTCTGGTCATTATTTTGCTGTCCTTGTTTTGAAGAGTAGAGTTCATCGTAAAATTCTTAGGTACGTTTGACAATTCTCTCTCTGTCTGTTGTTATGTCTCCGTTTGCTTAGAGTATGATCATTATTTGTTTCTTTCCTATACTGAGAGCTTTGTTTATTGCTTTAAAGCCCCGAAGTTTCTCTAGAGTGATTCCGATGATGACTGCTGTATACCTTCTTTTGTCTTCTCTCAGTTTCTTCTTTATTGCTTTGTTTTGTTCAGTTTCTTCCATTTTTTTCCCTTGTGGTTGTTGGTGGTTTGAGGTTTCTGCGCTTTTCCATAAGTTTCTTATTTTCATTTGAGATTTTGCTAATGGTCGGCGCGTTTCTCGGTTCAAACATATTGGTGGCTTCTAATAGAGAGGTCGTTACTTTGATGTGGAGTTCGTTGATATTGGTGTTGTTTTCGTCGGTAAGGATATCAAATCTTTTTTTTTTACAATTTTAGCTTGAAGTGTTCGGAGAGTTCATTTGATACTTTAGTGGTTGCAGTCTGGCGTGGAACATTTTTCTGCGTTCTTTATTGGTGTTTATTTGCATCTTACATCTTACTATTCTATGGTCGTTTCCTACGTTTTCTTGGTTTAGACTTTGTCTTCGATTGTATCGCTTTTGTCCGTCAGGATGAAGTCTATTTCGTTTTTGGTTTCATGGTTGGGGCTTTTCCAAGTCCAGATACAAGGGGTGATCAAATTTTTGGTTGGACCCATGAGTTTATCTTTAATTACAAGATTTCTTTTGCATCCTTTCGTACTAACTCCTGTTTGTCTGCACGATACCTCAGAAATTTCTCAATGAACTTTTTCTCAATGAAGTTTTGTGAAAGATAAACCAGTTTGTAAGGGACAAGTGATTACGTTTTGGGGTGAATCCATGAATTTGAGTTTCTTTGGGAGATATGTTTGCCTTTTTTAAAGAATACCTTTCTGTATCCACTCCTGACAGTCAATGCAATATCTCCAAGAAGTATGAAATCATGTTAATGGTTAAGGTACATCATAAGGAAGAAGTAACTAAATTTGGAGGCTGATCTAGGAATTCATTTTTATTTGAGAGGTATTTTTTCCATTTTACTATTTTACGCATGTCTATATTCGATCCTACCAGTCTACACGATATCTATAAAAGTTCCCCATTTATTCAAATCAAATTCTACGAAAATGTGGGCTACAAAATCGACAAAAAAAAATGATCAAATTATGGGGCAGATCCAGGAATTCGTATTCCATTGGAAAATATCTGTAGGCTTATTGACTTGTAGCTATGTTGGGAATATTGCCCATCAACTGTTACTGAGGAATATCCGGTTCAGGATGTCTCTATACCTGGAATTGTTCAGTACACCCGAAGGTTTCTCTTTACCAATCTGCGACTATCACAAAGTGGGCAGTTCCGACCGAATTCTGCACAGATAGCTTGGACTAACAAAAGTATTTTAAATTGCAAGAACAGCAGTTCTATTCAAAACTGAAAGTCTATCTTTCAGTCGAGTTTCTGTACATACAAGCCGGATCTGTCATTTATTTTCGCCTTTTTGGGATGGTGCAGATAACATTTAATTGGTGCAGAAGAGGAAAGAGTTTTTTCTTCAAAAAGTCAACAGTTCATAGAACGGAGAAAATTTCTTATAAAGACAAATTTTCGAATTGATTAATAGTGTTCTTAAAGAATGGAGTGGCCCTAAGAGAAATTGTTTTAAAAAATGGCCATCATTGTGGTCAACTCAAAACGTTTTTTCATGCTTAATTGACCATGAAAAAGTGCCAAATAACGCCAAAATGCTTTAAAAACAAAAACACTGCTGGCTACTTGATAGCTATCTTGAATACGTAAAAGATAAATTTGTCTCAAATAGTGCTGAAATGGACCTAAAATAGCGCTAAATGTTACAAAAAAAAGAAACGCACTAAATGTAGCGTAAAAAGCGCTGATTTGGGAATATTGGGTGCCATTGAGTGAATTTGTATATTGTGTGACCATCGCTGCATTCACAATGGTCGAGCGTGTTGGTAGAATATCGAACAATCCAGGTTTGATAGCCCTCCACCATATTTCTTGCGTTGAGATATAGAGACTGGACAAAGAGATAAGAATATGTTTTTCTTTTTTACGTCACACTACGTCATCTTATTCCTTATTATAGATCCATTCTCGAAATGATTAAATAAAAAAGTACAAGAGAGAAAGAAAGAAAGAATGAAAGAAGACTATAAAGTCTTTATATAGACCCCATTTATAACTATTGCATATTAATCGTTTTATTTTTGATGCGCTCATCATTTTTGTTTTGGGGCGTTTTAAAGAGAATTAGTTTGACGACTCAATTGGGAACAAATAGTTTTATTGGAGACCCAATTGTGGACGAATTCAGCCAAAGATTGTACATACAATGTCGCAGTTTTTGAACAGGGTCTGTTCCTTTTTCTTGTTCTTTTAAATTTCAACCGAAAATAAAAAATATGTAAGATGCTTAATTGAACAAAAAGGAAATTTCTGCTAAATCTTGATTTCGTTTTCCGAGTACAGTTTATTCAGTACAATTACCATCTCACTCAAATCGTTTTCGTGACATTATAGCCGCTTGCAGTTTTAAACACCGTCATCATACCCATGGTTACGACCAGGATATTCCACATTACAGATATCATCTCGGTATACGGAAGTCTGCATTATTCTACAAGCCACTACGACTTTAAACTATGTCCATGAGCGTCAATGCTTTATATTGATTTATTTTGAGCTTCTGTTCTTAAAAAAGAAATGATATGACGTAGTGTGACATAAAAAAATCTTATTCTTTCTCTCTCTAATTATCTCCACCTCTTCTCAAATTAATAGCTTTCTTTCCTTTTTGCCGACTGCTAGATTTTTCACGCTAAACTGACCTCAAAAAAGGTCAAATAAAGCCAAAATAAAGCAGTTAGCTCTTTTGAGGCCATTTTAAATTGCTGAAATTGATAATTTTTTTCTGAAATAGCAAGGAAATGGCTGAAAAAGAGCAAAAAATGCTCGAAAATAGCACCAAAATGAGCTCGAAATAGTGCCAAATGTTGCGCACCAAGTTTAGCACGATGAGCGCTAAATAGACAACAATGGGTGCCATTGAGTGAACTGTGAGACCGTTGTCGCATTCACAATGACGGAGTGAGCCAGGTGATTTTGACAGAATATTGTTCCATCAAGGTTTGTCAGCTCTCCACCCTACAGTTCAGGTTGGACTCCCTGCAATTGTTTCTTTCCCAAGAGATTTAAGACCGCAGACGTGATCAAGGGGAATCACAATCATATCTCTTTGAGAGCCAAATCTGTCCCAAAATAGAGTAATGCACGCACATCTTGGTAGGCTCCCCTCACCAAGCACTTTCCGATAGAGTACCGAAGCAAATGTGTAGACTGATGGGTGATGAACCTTCCCCTGTACTCCAACTACTGTCTTGGCGTCGTAATGTTTCAAGTTTGGCACTTTTCTACTGGATGAAAGATAATCGATGGACAACACAACTCACACCGTGGATCCCCAGAAATCACATGAGAAACCGAAGACGACAGAACACAAGATAGAGAGATGAACTAGACAAGTTCAGGAAATGCTGGCTCCGCGACGCCCTTGACAGAGAATTGTGGCGAGTCCTGGGGAAGGTCTATGTCCAACGATGGACGCCAAAAGACTGATGATGATGATGATGATGATGATGATGATGATGATGATGATGATCACTATTTCCATACAAGGTGTTCAAACAAACTACATTCCCTAATCTCTCCAGTCCGGGATTTTTTTTAGTTAAAACCAAGTCTGCAATCAAGACACGTTCATACTTTATAGATATATCAAGGACTCGCGGTGAGTTCCACGCAAATGACTTCTTTTCAAGAACATTTGATATGTGGAATAAACTCTCAACTGATCGTTTTCACTACAATTACAAACTCGACATTTCAATCCAGTATGAACAAGAGCCTTACCCGATGTTTGTCTTTTTAGTCTGCATTTTAAACATGTCTAACTTTTTCTAACATGTTTTTAACTTTACAATTTCAACATCAATAAGCTATCTTAACATTTCTTTTTACTTTTTTCAATTCTGTTACATAAATAACTCTCTTCTTATTAACCCTTTGATGTGAGAAGTGGTCAAAAGATAGGATGATTAGAAGTAAACAACAAAAAATGCAACCAGACAGCTTATGGTGATCCCGACAGAGATCTTTTTGGTCGTTTTGAAAAGAGTAAAGGACGCTGAGGGGGATATGCGAGGTCCCAAGTGGAGTCCATTGAAGAAGACTAAGGCGTTATCGCCAAAAAGTAATCTATCGTAAATTTGAAAAAGCTGGAAATATCCGGGCACACCTCGTTCATAGATTTTCCAAGAGGTTAAAAGATAGTCGAGTCGAGTCGAGTCGAGAACGTACGTAAACGAGGTGACCCATCTCACAACAGGCAGACGCATATGTTGTGGGGGCGGAAAGCTTCAAAAGAGGGTGACAAAACTTGTACGGACACAGACAGATGATAAACACCGTCTAAAAAAAATAGGCTGTCTGTGGGGGAAAGACATGACATAGTAGACCAGTGCAAAGGAGAAGATCTTGCTGGGCAGGCAACATCAAAAGATGTTCTGGTATCCGAACGCCATTCATTGCCCTCCCCATCCGAATGCAAACCCAGTTTCAGTTCTGCTATACACATCACCATTGCCTACCTCGTCTCTCTTTATCTATCTATCTATCTATCTATCTATCTATCTATCTATCTATTTAATCATTGTAGTCCCTCAAATGGCACGCCTGAACAACAAGCCAAAAGGGCTAAGTATCGTACTATTATGATTTGGCTCCTTTAGACTTCTTTTCCTTTCCAAAGAGATATAAGAGCATGGACGAGATTAAGGAGAGACACAATCATAACTTTATAAGAGCCGAATCCGTCCTGAAAGTGGAGTCCTACCGCTTGTCCCATCATCTATCTATCTATTCATCTATTGAATCCTCATAGTACCATGAATGGACCGCCTAAACAACTAGCCAAGTTGGCTACGGATTTTTCTCTCTTTGCTCATATGTGTCTATGTGCATGTGCATGCGCGTGCGTCCGTCTGTGTCTTCCAGCATTCCTGGTCACATTGGCAATGACCTTTGAAATTTGCATGAGTAATCCACTAAGCACTCTCTAAAAAAGTTTTTTCGTTCATTCTTTCAAAAAATTGCTCTGAGGGTCTCTGTATACATTTTGAGAAATCTTGTGCTAGCATTTTTTAGATCATTTTTGATGAGAGATCTATTTATTCTACATAATCTTGAATAAAAGATCAGTTTTTAAGAAGATTTTCTTGGTAATTTTCAATATTTTTTTTAGATGATTAGTTCTGGTTTACCAGCGGGCAACGGTGATTTATTGATGTCAAGTACGGATATCTATTTATCTATTTCCATCTGCTCACGTCTATCTATCTTTCTCTGTTTTTATCTATTCGCAATCGTCAACTAAAACTTTGACAAAGACTGTCAACATAGATTTCTTCAGTTTTTAAGTTGGTCTGTCAAGTTGGCTAGCTGGCCATGTAGCACCCGTGCAGGCTGCAATAATGGAGCTAGAGGCTACGTACATTTATAACTTATGTCCAGAAAAATAGTTTTATTTTTTGCTTTTTGAAAATTCCCGCTCAAATAGGTTTTTAGTAGGTCGACTCAATTTACAATGTGGGTTTATGGTAAAAACATCATCCGATGAAACGTCGTTCAATGAAACCTTATTTGTTAAAATGTCGTGTCACGAACTATGTCAGGTTTCCTTATTGTTGGCGTTGGAAACTGGCTTTTACAGATAAGCAAGTCTGTTGCAATTTCCCAACCGATGCACCATATTCCAACATACACCATCATTCCTCTTCACCCAGTTCTACTGTACTGACCTGACAAAGGTTATAGACCTATTGACCTTTCGCATCAATGGAAGTTCCCCTCAGTTCATTAGAGCAAATTGTTTTGTTTTTTAATTTTTGGTTTGTCAAAGAATATCATGGACTTGATTATGTTTTCCTGCATATCTCTTCGATGCTAGTATGCAATCCTACAGAGATGTTTTAATGTATTTGGCTCTCCCCATCTGCACTTTCTATCCCCTGCCTTTTTTGTATTTCTGTACAGTCGTAGTACCGACATTGCCATCTGGTATGAGGATAGACAGACGGTGCACCTGGAAGAGCTAACTGTTGCTCACGAAGATAACAACGAAGCAGTCCCCGGCTCGTAAGGATGAGCCTTATGAATATCTTTTGGAGGAATGTGAGAATGCTGTGTGGCATGCTGTTCATAATCCAATCGAAGATGGTTACAGAGGATTCAACGGTACCCTGATTAGGCAGTGGCTCTTGGCAATGGGTCTGCACCAACATGACACCATGTAAGAAAAATACAAGCAACGGACCAGAAGGCAAGCCATGGAATCTGGCTGAAGGATGACGGTGTGGGTTTGATAGTGATAACGAGCCAGCAAGATGTTACAATCACCAGTCAGGTGCACCAGCAGGTGGGGCTTTTACATCCGTGAGGGGAGCAGTGTGCTGTGAATCCGTCGAAAAGAAGGTCTCATAACGCAGCACAATCTCTTCTGATGACCCTTGAAGCCTGCTGGTGTCTGGTATGTGGAGCCTGTATCTGGCAACATTACCACAAGCCAGCTGTTTTATATATATATATATATATATATATATATATATATATATATATATATATATATATATATATATATATATATATATGGGGGGCGTGTGTGTGTGGGTGTGGGAGATGGGGAGAAAAAGAAAGAAAAAAGACAGAAAGTGAGTGCAAGAAGTACAGTCGAATCTCCGTAGCATAAAAAGTCGACCAACAAGCCAAATGGGCTACATATTCTTCTCTCTTTGAATGTTTTATTTCTGAGTGTGTTTCTATGTCTATATCACTGGGCGCTCCTGGTCGTATTATGAGGGACTATAACATTGACAAAATGTGTTTCTGGGGTTTCTATGGTCATTTTCGACCAACAATGCCTAAATATTGCGTTGGTATTTTTTTTTTTTCTTTGAGATAAAGAATATAATTTTCAAAGATATTTTGGATAAAATACCCTTTTTTTCGTATAATTTTAAATAATCTTTCAGATAATTAGTTCTTGGGCCCTTGCAAGCTACGGTGATTCATTCACGCGAGGTACAGATATCATCTTTTTCCCTTTTTTTCTCTCCTTCTATCTTGATTGTTTCTCATTACTCTGTAACAACCAAATCTTTCGAATAAATGATTTTTTTTTTCAGAAATCAATCCAGATATTTACTGAACTCACCTTTGTCTGGTCAAAGATTGAATTTGTCGGGATGGAAGGAAGTGTTCAGTCAATTTAGAAGGCCTGTTTGCATTTGAAATATATATATATATTGAAGTATATTGACCGCTCTATTACTATAATCTGATGGTTCTAGGTTCAATCCCAGTGTGAGACAATAATAATAATACTAATGCTAAGAGGGGAGTGCAGTCAATATACCCCCGTCGGTTAAATAAAGGGTTCGGTTCGTTACTTCCCCCACACCTACCAGATGATACCTGATGAAGGCTGTAGAGCACAACGGCCGAAACGTTGTATGAAAAACAACCAGGATGAGGATAGTCCAAATAATAATAGAAATAATATTAAATTTGTCGGGTTGGAAGGAAGTATTCTGTCAATTTAGAAGGGTCTGTTTGCTTTTAAAATAAGTTATCGAAATCCTGGCTTTTATCTGAGTCAAAGCTCCGACCAGTAAGGAGAAGTGACAAGTATGCGACTACCTCAACTATCAACGATGATTATCCCGGATCATATAAAGCAAACACAATGATAATTTCCTCCATGGCTGTCAAATAAACACCTTCATCGGCAAAGCTTCCATTGATGTGGAATTAAAAGATCATCACGTATTTTTATCCAAAGCGGTTACAAGGTACTGAGAGGCCATGCATATACAGTGGAAGTGAATTAGAATAGATTGAATATCAGAAAGTAATTTTAGCAATAGGGTGGTCGGACTATAACCATTTCTGGAATATGTAGTTCTATCAACAAATGTAAATGAGTTTCAAAAGGATTATCGTGTTCATTACTCCCATGGTAAGTTAATGTTTAATGACTATAAGTAGGGTAAATATGATTATTTGATGTGTTCGTTTACATACAAATCTAATGCTTTTTTCACACAACGAGAATATGAAAAGCTCCGTTAGCCGAACATCAGTCCAGGGATGTTTTCCACACGGTACGAGGACATTTGCGTTCTGGTTAAATACGACCCGGTTAAATGCATCCCGGTCATCGGCGTTCCTGGACATTTGCATCCATTATTTTTTCGTACCGGTCTTTTTCTTTCCACTTACGAAGGGATGCGTACAAAAGGCATACTTTTCAAGTTGTAAAAAATAACTCTGTAGATAACGAAAAAGAAACATTATTTTCTTTGTTTTGGTTACGGAAATAAATAAAAAGGTTGTTACGAAAAATAAACCATTTACTTTCGTTGTTTTTGTGACAAAAATAAATACAAACGTATTTGATAACTTCGTAGATAAGGAAATAGAAACTCTTTATTTTTGTTGTTTTTGGAACAAAAATAAATAAAAAGGTGGGTTATAATGGGTTCACCCTTATAATCAAAACAAGGAAGACTGCACCAAATCTATTCATTTTACATTTTTTACATTTCTTAACCAAATTTAAACTACCTTTTTATTCATTTTTATACCATAGATAAACGGAAATAAAAAGTCTTTTACGTTAGAAAAGAAAGATACAAATGTCCGGGATGCAAAGATACCGGACACAATGACCGGTACGCATTTGACCGGGACGTAGATGTCCAGGGTGCGATCGTCCGGTTTGCACATCAAAGCTCACGTTTGTCATAAAAAATGACCTGATGTGACCGACGCACAACCAAAGACGTCTCGAAGGACTCGTAGAGTAAAGCTGAAGTTGTTATTTCAGGATGGCCATTTTGAGCAAAATACTCTCTCAGAGAACGATGGCAGAAATGATCTTTCGGCGACAAAGATTTGTCATTTTAATAATAAATCTGTTGCTTTGTTTTTCTCTGCTTTTTAATCTGTGTTCATTTCGGTATAGATTTTTATTGTGAATCGAATATCCCCATATCCCAAGAGCCACTGACTCAAACGAATTCAAACGTTTGCTAGGGTGAGGATATTTGAACGTCGGAACCTTATAGGCATTAAATGATAATAGTGTTGTACAATTGTTTCATGTAACCCCAAATTAATGAATTACAAGATGGTAATATTTTTCGCTGGTAACAGGAGTACGGAAAAGATATAGTCTAACCCCCCCCCTTAGGAAATATATCCTTGATTCCCTTTTAACATGGCAGCAGACACTTGTGGTGGTGGGGTCTCTCTCATTACAAACACGGGCATGTGCATAGTGTTCCCAAAGTCGTATTTCTAACAAGAATCGATAATTCTGAGAAGAATCGGTGAAGTTTACTCAATTCTCGATAGCTTATCCATACATCATCATCGTCATCATCATCCTGTTATTGTCCACCGTCAGACAAGACCTTCTGTAAAACTCGCCAGACCTCTCTATCATGGAAGTCGCAGAGCAAGTACTTTATGAATCTGTCTAGTTGGTCACGCTATCTTATTTTCTACCGGGCACAGTTTCTCATGTGATCTTCGGGGATCATCGGTGTAAGTCTTGATTTCCAACGTTTGTCTGATATCGTCGTACATTGTGATTTGTTTGGTTTTCTGATAGGTTCTATCATATCTCTGACTCCCGTTCTTTCTCTCTAACATACTGTGCTGTCCTGTGGTCTTTCCATGTTATGTTTTGGACAATTCATGCCTGTCCTCGTTGTGTGCTTCGCAGTTTAAAGGTCAATCTTTCGGTAAGGTCTCATGTTTCAGTTTCATAGGTGACTAATTTTTTTTTTCAAAATTGTTTGCGAAAAAAGTAATAATTTCACTTGATAAATGTAGCAATATTAATATTAGGTGATGGGAGATTAGTCAGTTGTGTTCGTCTCCCGGACGTGCTGTGGTTGCGTGACAGTGGGAACAGATCACCAGCATTGCAGAAATAATAGTCAATCAATAGAAACCGTCAGGTGATGTATATCTTTTGGCAGCATGCTGTGCAAGGCGTGATCAATTAAATAATTGTAAAAACGAGTGATCAATGTTTGTCAGTCGTCTCGCCTTTTGTTGGTCATTGTTCACTAAAATGTAAGAATATTCAGAGAACAAGTGTGAAAAATGCCAGACACTAACTGAGGGAGTAATTAAGCATTAATCTAAATATTCAATTGAGTCCCGCGCCCCACTTGAAAAATAGCAACTTTTTTTTCGCACATGTTTAGGAGTAACTGGTGCGGCCTTTACGCGAGATACATACATACATACATAGCAAGCCAGCTAGACCCACTTGAGATTTTCGTTTTCACCTAACTACAATAACGATATGTGCGTCCTTTTCAGATAAGTGGCGAATATCATTACTAATTCTGACAAGCTTTTACCTTCATCCTAACTTTCAGTTGCTTTTTATCATAACTCCGAATCGGACCGTCATCCTACGGCAATGATTAAACAGCACAACCGGAAAGTAAATTACCAATAATGTTACAATATTTCATCCAAGAACAAATTTGAAAATAATTAAAAATAACAAGTGATAAATGATTCACTTTTCTAAAAAAATTATTTCCATTAGATGAAGGTAAAAAAGTAATCATGAAAACAATCGATAATAATTCACTTTCCAGGTGCGCACTTGAACGATACGGCGCCCAAGAATCAACAATGCAGACAAAATGCCATGGACAAGATTTTTGAGGTACTCAGAGAATGAAGCTATCATGTTTTATGTTAATAATGACGGAATATAAAAATGAATATAACCCACCTTCATTGTCAATAATGGAACAACTGCAGTGGTGTAAAATTTTTGAGTTATCAATAAAAATTCAATTGAAGAATAAATAGAGTCAGAATAAATTCTGTTTATGACATCACCGTTGTTTCCCATTGGAAAACATCTAGAATGGAATTAAAAAAAACATCTAAAAATATCTAGATTTTGGAGAATCTAGAAGTTATTAATAAACCAGTGAAAATAAGGCCACCAGCACGGTAAAAAAAAAAATCATTAAAAAAAAAAAGAAAACAATGTTATAAGGCTAGAACCCTTATAAAAATGTTGTTTTTTTTTGTGATGCCTATTTTATAGAAAAAAAGGTATGGTTTGGAAAGCACAAACAAACTGAAACAAACAAGCACACCCTCTGCTATGTTTGATGGTTACGGTTGTTCAATATCCGTACCTCGTATTATTAAATCAACGTAGCCTGCCCGTGTACCAGGACTAATTAACTGAAGAAATATCTAAAATTATCTAAAGATACATTTTTTTATGTAGAACTATCTAAAGAAAAAAAAATAACAGCTCAAGTTTTTGGTATTGCAGATCCAAATTGACCATAGCGACCCAAGAAAGGACTTCCTTGAAAAAAATCCCCATAAAATAATGTTTTTAGATGGTGCCAAGAATTTGTACCACATGTGACCCCAAAAATGTGACCCGGAGCGCAAAGAGAGATGAATCTGTTGCCCACATGAAAACCATGAGCATTGTAACTCTATAACGAAAACTTTGATCGCTATTTTCTCAACTTTTTAAATTATTCGCGTTGGGCATCTATCATCGGCTGATTGGCCAAGACGCTGGCCGCCATCTAATGGCAGCGCTCCTAGTATCTCGCTATCTGAACGGAATGTAAGACTGGTACCATGTAAACGTTGCATGGTTCTCAGTTTGAATGTAATTCCTGAAATATATATATATATATATAATTGCTGTGTCATCCACAGACAGGTGTTTCGTTGTATTACAACTTTTCACTGTGGCTATAGACTATCCATAATCCCATCCAGTACCACAGGGAAGGATCAAAACCTTAGCTTCAGACCTGTAGGCTGGTATCCTACCTCTACTCCACGGAACTAGACGGTCAGTGAGGTTGAATTTAAGCGATGTATTTATTTATCATACATATTCCTCATCCACCAGAGTGCTCCATGCAATGCTGAAAGAGCATTGCATAAGCTTACTATAAACGAGTTTTCTCACTTAGAGGGTGCTCAACCCTGAATAAGGGAGCGTTAATTATTGTTGTGTCATCCACAGATAGCTGTTTCGTTGTATTACAGCTCTTCTTGTGGCTATAGACTATCCATTATCCTATTTCTCTCTTTCTCTCTTTCTCTCTCTATGTATATATATATATATATATATATATATATATATATATATATATATATATATATATATATATATATATATATATGTATATATATATATATATATATATATATAACAGGGGGAACAACCTTTTTCAAACCTTATTAATGCGTGTTTTGGCGTTTCTGACATTTTTCTTTGGTCGATTTAAAGCAATTCTAGAAACGCCATTGCAAACATAACAATACCAATGAATAGCCCAGGCTCGATTGACAAAAATATAGTTTCAATGTCCGCATAGTATCGAAGTGGGATAGTCCCCCTAATGAAATAGTATGATCCCAAAATGTGAAATCATACAAGGATAGCCTTGATAGTTATTGGGTTTAAACAGGAGATAATAAGTCCAGCATCAAACACTTGCAAGTCATGTGAAAATCTAAAATGATTACAGGAGTACGGAGGAGAGGATTTACCATAAAACCTGTTCCAGAAAATATCACCAAGCTAAGCGATACGGCACTAGCGAGACCAGGATGAACACAATGCGGTTATAGATGAGTTAAATAGCAAGTTAGAATCTCTGGCATAATTCCACCAGAAATATTCAATCTCAAGAGTCTAAAGACCCTTGTAATAAAATTACCAAGTTTGAGCATTCACCTTTTGAGAACTGGGCTGCCGAGAGGTCGACATATTTGTAGAATTTGAAGATTGGTGTCATGATTTTTTTTTTATTTGTTTCTTGTACCAGACAAAGTTCGCATGTCCGTTACTCGAGAACGTCGGAGTGCCTGTCTCGAGTTACACTTCAATATCGTCAATGTACGGCGTTGCTCGCATATTCGTTGCTCAGATAAAAATATACATTAGTTCTCTCTCTCCTTTTCCCTATCTCTCTCACTCCCTCACAAGTCAAGATTTCATCCTATACATATATATATATATATATATATATATATGTGTGTGTGTGTGTGTGTGTCTGTGTGTGTGTCGTTTATAATATATTTTCATTTTGTAAGAATACAAAAAGAAAGGAATAGAAAATAGATTTTATCTGTTGTAGATGTTTTATCAGAGTGCTCAATATTTAACACAGTAAATAAGGCTATTAACAAAACATTGCCGGTTGCAGATGGACGCATAAGGCACGAAAAGCTGAAATTCAGTAGCACTCCTTGTAATTCTTGATATATAAATATATATATAGGTTTATTTGTACAATCTGTAATGAACCATTAAAAAATCTTTACTCGTATATTTACATATATATATTTAAATATACACCAAGGACACAAAATTAAATGATAAAATAGTTACTAGGGACCACGTTGTTGGATCAGATTAGAAGTGACTTGAATAAGACATTGCTGAGGGAGCTTTGGGACAATATATAAACTGGCTTCTACATCATCAAAAGTTTATATGGCTATATATATATATATATAGTGAGAAAGAGAAAGAGAGATATAAATAGATAAATAGACAGATAGAGAGAGAGGCAAAGAGATAATCTAAAGTCATTTGTTTCTCAATACATTCTTATTAAATTTTGCTTCTTATAATTCAATCTCTTTAATTTATTTTCAACAATATTAGATTCAAAAAGTGATTTTAGCCTGTTGGTTCACTACTGATAGTACAAATGAACATATATATATACATATATACATATATATATATATATATATATATATATATATATATATATATATATATATATATATATAATTGCACGTGTGCATGTGTGTGTGTATGTCAGTGTCTGTATGGGCGTGTGTGTGGATGTGTACGTATTATGAATTAGGAAATGGGGACATAATCCGACAGAACAATCATAAATGTGTTATATTATTTGAAAATTTGTTTGAAACGACCTCCCGTTATCACTTGATGGATGTGTCATTTGTTCAATACAGAATAAACAACTCAATTCGATTCCTGCAGCAGCTCCATCCTTTAACTGTTTATTCTATTTACACCGTCTAGGGCAAATGAAATATTCACCTTATAATAATTGGGGGTCATTTAAACAAAGTTTCAAATAATTTAACGCATTTATAATTGCATATGTATGTGTGTGCATGTGTATGTGTTCGTGTGTGTATGTGTGAGTATTTGTTTGTTAAAGTGTAAGTCTACAAGTATGTATATTTGAAGATATAATCTTTTCAAACTATTGGCCCTTCACATTCCCCAGACACTATCTATCCCATCCATTCTATGTTTATAAGTAAATCTGACTCCGATGCGATACCAGCCATACATTGATTCAATACATCGGTCCGTCTGTGTCTCGAAGACCACCCCGAACGATTCTACTTCAAGAATATCTTACTCAAAGAGCCTATCTTTACTTATCAAAAGCCGCTTAGTACTCAAGTATACACTAAGTTTCAGTCTCTTGCTTTTCATTAGTTTCTCTATTTTTCGTTGTTTCTTTCTTTACTTCTATTTTCCTTCCTCTTCTTTCTACTGCTTGGATATAAATCACACCGATCACGGACTTACAACGCTGAAATACTGGGCGGTGTCCCTCTCGTCTGTCACCAATATCTCAAACTGCCATTCACATTTCTAAAGAGGAAACTCATCAAATAGCCACCGCCCCTGAAGATGATAATCTAAACGCTGCACCCCACTCTACACACAGCTCTACCTTGCAGCTTTCTCTATAATGTGATTGCGTATATCATAACTCAAAAGAAGAAGGAATCCAGCAAAGAATCACTCGAAGTTGGCAATTTTTTTTTCGACAGAGTAGACTCAACATTCATGGAGAGGAAAATCCCATTTGTCCTAAAAAAAAATAAGGGTATACAACCAATGCACCCTACATAGTAATCTATGTAAGTGATATAAGAAATCTAACCAGAAGATCGACCTTCGAATTGAGAACCATGCAATGTGCACGGGAGAGAATCAGGCTCAAGCACTCATCGAGAGATCACAGGACAGCACAGTACATCAGAAAAAAAAACGAGGGTCAGATGTGTAATAGAAGCCATTAGCAAACGAAAATGGTAATAAGCTGGTCATGTTGCAAGGAAGTCAGGCAACAACTGCACATCACGACTCACAACATGGATCCCTGGGGGATATATGCGAAAATGTATCCGGAAAAAATAAAATGGCATGACAAAATAGACAAGTTCAGAAAGTATTGGCTCCGCGACATCTATGACGAAGATATCTTGAGATTCTCGGGGAAGGTCCTTGTTCAACGTCAGATGCTAAAAGAATTCTGTTGATGATGATTGTTTATAACATGGATTTTGATTTAGAAGCCATGGAAAGCAGTTTGTCTTTCCAAACCTCTATACCCCACTCTATAGAGTATTCTTCCTTGCAGCTTCTATAACGTGATTGCTTATATCATAACTATTCACCGACAAGACTGTGTTCAATGTTTGAAGACACAAGCGTCCAGAGTTTTTTTTTCATCTTGAAAGATGAGTCATGGAAACCTAATTGGTATCTTGGGTGATTGTATGGTTCGGTGTTTGAGTCAAGCTTGAGAACATACCCAAAACACAACTTATAATCCCCATGTTTTATTTGGCGTTGTGATGGACTCCTTTTAGTTAAATAATCTACAGAAATCTATCTTAGAGAAAGAAAATTATTATTTCACGCCAGAGGTATTTATTCTTAATTACTAGTTCACCCCACATTTAAAAAGAGGAACAAGGGATTTTGCCATTGAATACTACTTATAAAATATCAAAAGGTTATGTTGCACGGCATTGTATTGTTTATGTTCAATATTTCCCGAACATTGAAAAAATCTAAAGGTAAAATATTGCAATAATTTGAATGATCTCCTAGTGTATGCACCGCGATATCCCAACAACTGACCATTGGACGAAGCTGATATTCGCCAGATATATCAGTCAGTACGCCAGTCATTGCAGTGTTAAGTTTTGATATCATTTGGATTTGTAGTTTCCGATTTACAATAACAAAAATCCATCCCAAAATGAACACGTATTTCGTACTCATAATAAGTCATGTCTTCATGACGCGATCTCCGTCTCAAATCATTTCAATGCAGTTTCAGAATACACACACACACACACACACATATATATATATATATATATATATATATATAGAGAGAGAGAGAGAGAGTATATATATATATATATATATATATATATATATAGAGAGAGAGATAGAGATAGAGAGTATATATATATATATATATATATATATATATAGAGAGAGAGAGAGAGAGAGAGAGAGAGAAGGAGGGAAACTGAGTTTTTTCTGTCAATTTTTCTTTTTTGACTGAGACTGAATTGAATTACAATTAGATGACGTAACGGCATTCTAAAAAAATCTGTTTCAATTGTTACTTCTGTTAACGACGATTTTTCTGTTCTGATTTGCTGCTATCAACGAAATCATACATAAAGAACAGTGTGTCATTATTTCAAGTTTGAACTTCCTGAAGATTTTCGTGAAACCGGATGCATCTTTTGAACGCGCATGCCCGAGTTGAATAAACACACAACTTATCAGATTTAACGTGACATAAAATTCTATATCTAGGCTACGTCACTAGACGTCACTGGTGACGTAAGCGTTAAGACGACAAATGAACATTGCAAATTATCATACGTGTTAATTAATCATATCCGTAAAAAACAGTCAGGTGATATAAGAAATCGACATCATGTACCTCAGATATTTTTCTACAGAGATTGGGTCATACTGGGCGTTGGTTGGCAAACTAGTCTCAAGTTTTTCATACTATAACTTATAGCCTTAAAATGCGTATTTTGAAATATCTCGCACGAATGATTAACCGTAACCCGTTCGTGTATCAGGTTTGATTATCTAAAAAGTCATCAATGATTATCTAAGAGAAAAGAAAAAAAGATCTGTTATCTAAAATCATCTAAAAAAGAGAAAGAAGATCTTTTGACTAGATTTATCTAAAGAAAACAATGCCAGCTCCAGATTTGGGCATTGTAGGTCTAAAATGATCATAGGGCACTTTTTAGGGCACTTTTTGAAGAAAAACGTTTTTAGATGGTGCCTAATGGTGCAAATTTTCATGTTTTTAGCCCCAAAATTGTGACTAGAAACGGCCAAACATAATATTTGTGGGGTTGGTTATGGCAATTCGATAATCTTTAAATAAATAACATCTCATGATATTTGAAATATATTATCTTTGAATATATCATTTATGATACGATCATATTATACCATTTTGCATTATTTGAACGCAAACTGCAGAAAGCCCGATATGAGCCTTCAGGCAGCTCAACCAATTTTAATATAAGACGTATCTCTCGGAGATATAGAAAATAGTCGCTAAGAAAATTAACTACTGTTACAAGCCTAAACTTCGTTGAGTCAATTTTTAGAGATCTTCGTATGAACGACAGACTACGCCCCCTGAAAATATGGTACAGGGTACGGAAGCCAAATCATTAGAAATTCAGAAGACACTGAGTGAAGAACTAATTTGCCACCTGAAATATCAATGTTCGATCCTCAAAGGCGCTTTGTATTTGTGTTCTTGAGTTTGACTAAATTATGCTGAGTTAAGTTCTACAGATTTTCAATTGAGCAAGTTACAAAAACCCTCACTCCCTACAACGATGCAGGGTCAGGATCGTATTTATCGAAAAATAGGAAGAAACCAAATAAAGAATTAATTTGACATCTGAATGATCAACCCTGAATTAATGATTGACATTTTATTGCTTTGAAAGTCGGAAGCAGTCGAAGGCGATCCAAAGGCTCCTCTTTTGTTCGCTTCAATACTTTTGAATAGGGGAGGGCACCTCTCCAATCCAAGGCATCCAATTTATTCAACCTGGATCACACAGCTTAGGGTGTATTCAGTTAGCTGCTGGGTGCGTAGGGAAATTTGTCCCAAGGAAGAGTTTTCCATACTTTTCGCTCTTGTCGGGGATCGAACCAAGATCCTTCTGCGAGTGAAGCAGACGTGCTTGTCATTACAACAGTGTCCCACAGACATCCTATATTTGTGACCTCGTGCCAGACTAAACTACGGTGAGTAAATTCTTACAGATCTTCAAATGGACGAGAGACTACCCCCCCCCCCACAAAAAAAAATACAGGGTCGGGGGGCCAATTCATCGAAAAATCGGAAGACACCAAGTAAAGAACTAATTTGACACCTGAAATATGAATGTAACGATTATCTTTAACGAGGTACGCAGTACAAAAATGTGTTGCCGGCTCGTCGTTACAAAGGTCATCGCTTTTAGGCGAGAGAAATTCGAATCGTCTGCTCAGTGAAAAGAAAAGGTCAGTGCGATTTGGATGGAAAGAGGGACAGGGGGAGATGTTAGGAGGAAGAAGGTAAAAAAAAAAAGAAACGAACTAAAAAGGAGAGAGAGAGAGGGGGGAGAAGAAGGAAAACGAAAAGAGAAGGGAAAGAGGACGGAAGGAGAGAAAGGAAACGGAAAGAGAGGAGAAAAGGAGAACAAGAAGAAAGAAAACAGAGAGAGAGAAAGAGAGAGAGAGAATGAGAGAGTGGGAGAGAAAGTAGAAAAACGGAATAAAAGACAGAGAAAGAAAATGACCAAAAGAAAAGGATAAGAGAGGAGGGAGAGGGGGAAAAGAGGGAAGAAAACAGAACGAGAGAGAAAGGAGGAGAAGAAGAAAAGAAACAGAAAGAGAGAGGGATTGGAAGAGAGGGGGGACTGGAGATAAACGAAGAAAAAAAACAGAGAAAAGGAGGGAAGGAGATTGAAAAAAAGAAACAGAAAGAGAGATAAACAGATAGTGAGATATGAAAAGGAAAACGGAAAGAGCAAAGGAGGGAGAGACTGAAAGAAAAGATTTAAAAAAAAACACCGGGAGAGAGGGGACAGTAGACGGTAGGGGGAAAGGAAAGCGGGAGAGAAAGATGTCTGAGGAGAGATGGAAAGAGAGAGGTAGAGGCTAAGAGTGAAGGGGTGACAGGAAGAAAGAGAGAGAGAGAGGGTGGAAAAGAGAAGGAGATAAAAGTAACCAGAAGGAGAGGGATAAGAGAACGGTGTGAGAAGAAAGGATGGGGGAAAGAAATTGAAGAGAGCAATGGAGAGGAAAAGAGTAGAAACAGTGAACGTAGAAGGGAAACATAGAGAGAGAGAGAGAGAGAGAGAGAGAGAGAGACAAAGACACAGAGAGAGAGAGAGAATAGAAAAGAAGAAAAGGGAAATTGTATGACAGGAGGAGAAAGGAAGATAAAGTGAAAAGTAGACGGGTAGAGAGAAGATAAAGAAGGAAAAGAAGAGAAATAAAGAAAAAAGAGAGAAAGACAGAGAGAGAGAGAAAGGGAAAGGGGAAAGGGACTCAGAAAGAAAAATATGAGGAATAAAAGACAGTTATATCTTATACTATACATATAAAACAAGGGAACTTGGATATATATATATATATATATATATATATATATATATATATATATATATATATATATATATATATATATATATATTAAACTTAAATATATCTAGTAGCAGATTTAAATCTGTTTTGTGTTAAACAGTCATTCATTTACGTATATATTATATGTTACTGAAAAGTTTGGAGAATGTGTGCTGCGTGTGCAAACCGAATGTAGTACGAGCTTTTGCCGCTAACCTTTATGAGCAATGCCATTTTTGTGAGGTTGTTTTCGTTGTTTGTCGATTCCCCCTTCGATCTGAAAAGGCAGGTTTTAAGAAGCAGAAAATCTACATCTTATCCTGTTTTGACCCAAGACAATGGTAGTGAACTATTGCCCCTGTTGCAGTCTTATTTCATCTGATTCTTTTGCTTATTCCATCTGGCCTATTGACTCCATTGAATACATGACGTAGCATATAAGATTTGCTCTTTCCCTCATGGTCTTCTTTTAGGTTAGCCAACAAAAAATCACTACTGGAAAATGGTTAATTCTTATTGCAGTTGTGTCATATGTATTTATGTTTTGTAGCTGGAATATTTACCCCTACGAATGCTGTTTCCGTAGTCGTGTATTTTTTTATCATTCGTCTTGGTACGCAAAAACTAAAATCATTTCCAATCTGGTCGGCCTTCCGAAAAGTTAGCCGACTCCTGATCTGAGACCAAACCGTTACAGAAAACAATCGAGTAAATTCTTTGAACACGAGACGCATTAGAACGAAATTTGTGTCGAGACAACTGAATAGTTGCTGTCTGCCGAGAATTAGGAAATCAAACCAGAGATGACCCAAGCGCCATCTCCAGGATAATCATCGGTAATGAATCAAATTATGACCCAGAGACAACGCAGCACAAGTCACAGTGCAAGTCACCAAAATCATCCGCGTCAAGATCACAGCGAGGTCGATTTAATCTCGATCAGTTTTTATATAAGTCCATGCATCTGTATTAGACACTATCCGGTTGGTCTGTCGGCACTGCTTATGTTGAACAGCAGAAATAGCAAAGGAAAAATTGTGACGTCATTAAAAGCGTGATGTCATCTTGAGATAAAATTCCGATCATTTTTTCACCTGCTGCTCATGACGTCATCATGAAAAAAGGCCAAAAATTCCCCTGAACCGCCAAACGGACATCTTTATTGAAAATGACATTTGCAGAGCATTTCATATTGTAACATTTCACAAGTATGAAATGCAATTGAATCAAGGAATGACCACTTGCTCTGACTCCTCCCCCTTCTGCTACTACTACCACGGATGGCAAAAGTACGGTTGATCTTATGTGTTTTTTTTTTACATTCACGGAATCACTCACAAACATTATTTCTTTTCTGGTCAAACTTTTCGATATAATTCCAACGGTGAGATTTGAAAGAGGATGCCGAATAGCGTTCGGTGTAAATCTTTTGACATGTTCAGTGGGGGTACTAAGAATTCGCATAGTATGGAAAATTGAACGTTTTATCTAGTAACTTTTCTCAAATAATTCCATCACTAACGTACAACATAGGCAATGATGCATGCTGAATATCAAATAAAAATGTTTAATATTGGGGGAGTTATGAAACAATCTTTGAATAAAACACAAACAAAATGTATTTGTATTGTAACAATATATCACAAATAGTTCATCATCAGTAACCTATTGTGAATCCCCTTTGTTCAATTACTTTTGCAAAACATTACCCAAATACTTTTGGTGGAAACTTTTGATAGAGAGTTCACACCATTCTCCTTCACTAAACTCTTTTAATATTTACTTTTTTGATAAGTTCAAATTACGCCACAACAAAGTTCCAAAAACTGAACTAAAAAGTTTAATCTTCGTCTCATCAGATTTTATCCTAAAATGCTTCTATTTTTGTCCAGATTCTCTTTAGGAAAGTTTCAACTTTCAAGTCCATTTGGCGAAAGGGAGTTGTCTTCTGGAACTTTTCAGTCATTCAAGCAATCAATGTGTGTGGCAGAAATAGAATGAAAGTTGTTTGTCGAAGAACACTATCCTGACGGAGGAGAATGGAGGAGGTTCCAATAGGTTATGGGGTTACTTTAGTGCAAAAGGCATTGGTCAATTCGTGTGGATCAAAGGCCCTATGAATAAAGAAGACCTTTGGCTCAAAATTACTGCATAAGAAGAAATAGCATATTCCAACCAGACAAGACAATGATCCAAAACATAAGTTACAGCTGGTAACAGAGTGATGGGAAAAGGAAAAAGAATCAATATTTTGCCATTGTCTTTGCAATTACCCGATCTAAATCCTCTGGATAAATTGTTGCATGAATTAAAAATAAATACTACGAAAAGAACCTCAAGATCATATCAGAATTAGAGAAGGTCAGCGAAGAAGACAGGAATAAAATGTCCATCGAAACTAACAAAATAAATTAGGGTAACTACCCTAAACATTTGACGGATGTGATTGAACGAATAAGAGTCACAGTAGATAAGAGGAGTTCAATTTTTCGTGCTATGTTGCTACTGTACGAATACCTATTGTTCGTGAGGTTTTCAAATATCATTATCTAACCTTTTCAGTGCTAAACGTATTTACTAAACTTTTTAGGTTTATCATTGTCTGTGTTGTATCTTAGTTATGGCGTAACGTAGACTTATTGGAGCACGTATGAAGAAAGGTATTGGATGAAATTTTCATTTTTTTCATACCGTACGAATACTTATTGCCTCCTGTGTATGAGGACTCTTCTGGGTTTTTTCCCAATGACAACGCACCTGCCCACGTATCAATCGTTGATCGGCAGGTCTTCACTTCCAAAAAAACATGACAGGCAACCCCCAAGTCACCTGATCTCGCCCCCTGCGAACTTTTCCTGTTCCTAAAGATGAAATTCCAGCTGAAAGGGTGTGGTTCTCAAACACTGTCACACTTGAGGAATCTTCGAATCTCATAAGATACATGTCAACGTTAGATGCAACTCAATGAAATGGAAATATGTCGGTGCAATTAAGTGATTTTGACGTTAAGAGCATATATACACACACACACACACACATATATATATATATATATATATATATATATATATATATATATATATATATATATATATATATATATATAAAAGAATATTTGATCATTCGACGTGGATTTAGATATTTTCGAAATTGGTTGTGGTGATTTGACAATCGGCTCTCTGCACTATCTGCAGTCACCCAGAACCGGGCCACGCCAAGTTGGCGTCAATGTTATCGGGAATGTGTAAGTAAACTTTCGCTTAAATCCTACCAATAATACAATAGTTAGATTATTTGACTGAAAGGAGAAACCACATCAACCACCTTAGAACAGTGAACCAAAACTGTCACCACAGTTGTCAACATAGGTTTCCTTCTTTCCATAAGCTGGTCTGGATGGCTCCCTATGTATGTATCAAGTGTACAAGCTGAGTCAATGGAGCTACAGGGCCGAAAATTTAAACATTCACTCCTTATTATGTCTAAAAAAAGGGTAGTTTTTTTTGTCGGTAGTTCAATTTGCAATGTAGATCTTTGCTTTAGTTTACGTCTGCATGTTTTTGCTTTTATTTGAAAATTGAGATTTCTGCTGTGATCATTTTGTTGTGCCCAAAAGAACGAGAGAAGCATTTTATCCATTGATTACCGCTTTTTCAAATTTTTAATTGATCATTCCCAACATGGAATCTTTTCAAGACACATTGGTTGCATGATGATTTCTATTGAGTGACTTACCAGACCTGTCATTCTCTCTCTCGAAGTGCGAGTTGAAGACGAAGCACACCTGTCAATGAAAAATAAGATGAAGCTTTTTATTACAGAGTTAACCTTAGGAAACAGAAGTAATTTATGATTCGAGAATGCTGATTCTGTGCTTGTGGCACACATTCCCTCGTAGACTACTTTGTAGGAAACAGTGGAAAGTAGATATTAGGCGAAGTAATTATTTCATGGACAGACTTTTGTCCGTCAGTAATATTTTAATCTAATATTAGCAGAATTATTTCTATTATCATTCGGACTATCCTCATCTTGGTTGTTTTTCATACAACGTTTCGGCCGTTGTACTCTACGGCCTTCATCAGGTATCATCTGGTAGGGAAGTAACGAACCAAACCCTTTATTTAACTGACAGGGGTAAATTGACCGCCCTCCCCTCTTAGCAGTAGTAGTATTTTCGAATTATCATTGTCTTACACTGGGATTGAACCTAGAACTATTACTTGCAATAATTCTGTCTGATTCTGTAACCACTAAGCTATGTGTCCATGTGGATAACCGGTGCTAATTTTTTAGAGCCTTAAACCTCAGGTGGCAGTTTTTTGGTATTCGACAAAGTAACATCAAATACCAAAAACTGCCACACCTACCAGATGATACCTGATGAAGGCCGTGGAGTACAATGGCCGAAACGTTGTATGAAAAACAACCAAGATGAGCATAGTCTGAATAATAATAGAAATAATAATAATACCTCATCTCAAAAATTCAGAGAAACAATGATAAGCAAACTGTTTGTCAATCACACCGTGTAGGCTAGACAATTGTAGTAAAAGGGGAACGAGTCAATTTTTGTTTCTCTTCAAATCCAAAATCAATTTGATAGAAGAATTTGGTATTCATTCCTAAATTACAAAATTTATTCATGAAAAAGTCGTTTTGTAAAAAAAATTAGTGGAAATATTTTTGTTTGAGTAAGAACCCCTCGATTTGATTTTATGACATCTCAATAAATATCGAACTAAACAGTCGACTCCGTCTGTATATGATGGAAGAAAGAAAATTATTTTTATTTCAGATTTCTCTCAATTTGGGATTATGATCCAGACCCACTTTATGCAATCAAATAACAATGTAGGCCAAGGCCAATCAGTTTATATCTAAATTGTCTCAAGTTTAATACAAAATGATTACAAGAACTTCAATTAACAGTACCTTGCAGTAACCTTTCAAGCATACTTACACCATACACCGATTTCAGAATTCCGTTGGCAAAGCAGCAGGTATTTATTGATATGTATAAATGGAACCTAACCAAGTGAGACTCGTAAACTGAGAAGCGTGCAACACGCGCATGAGAGAATCATGCTCAACTTTACATGGAGAGATCAAAAGACAGCACAGTATATCAGGAAGAAAACGGGAGTCCGTGACATCATAGAATCTATTATAAAAACTTAAATGGCAATGGGCAGGCCATGTTGCAAGAATGACAGACAACCGACGCGAAATCGAGACCGACAGAGTACAGGATGGAGAGATGAACTGGACATATTTAGCAAATACTGGATCCTAGACTCCCATGATAGAGAAATGAAGCAGATCCTGGGGAAGGTCTATGTCTAACGACGGACGTTAAAAGACATGATGATGATAATAAAGAGAGAGAGAGAGAGAGAGAGAGTCACGCAAATATATGTATGCACATACAAATGTATATATATACATACATATTGTCGAATTCCATTCCAGAACTGAAATTGACTTTGTTTTAAAACAGTAATGAGAGAAATCATCACCAAATTTAGGCTAGTAAAACTGACTTTAACCTACGATTTTTTTAAATCATGACGAATTGATTGGCAGTCGTGTTTGATAAATTGACTGTGGAAGAGAGACTTCATTTGGATGTGTTGTTTAAGCTTAAAACATCAGTTAAGTTTATTATATCATATGAACATCCGTACCAAAAGAAAGCGTACCAACCTACCCCACATCGAGGGCAGATGGTACGAGTTAGTTCTCTTGCTAGTACGTACAGATATGAATGTATTGCTACTATTGAAAAGTATAAATTTTTCAACCATTCAGCCATGGCAGCCTTATAGTTTGACGGAAGCTGATCTTACACCTAAGATTTAATTCCTTGCGACCGATATTCCACGCTCGGTCCCAATTGTAAACACCAACAGCGTGGAATATCCAGATGACAGCGCTAGTTTTTTCAATCTGGGCGATGTGCGATTTCTTGGTCGGGTGGTGAGCAACCATGCAGAAAATGGTGGGCGTCTTGAAGTTCTGGTGGGTGGTATAGGATTTGTGAATCAAAGTCGGTAATTGACAATGGAAAATGAGTGAACATTAACATTTTCTATTATTGATTCGCCTAGCAACTGAAAAGTTATATGTGTGCCAAATATTTAATGTTATTACTTACTACAATACTTTCATTAAAGAAACGTTGAAAGCTATTAATTTCTATTGTTTTTATTTTTAATTAAAAACTTTCTGGCAGCCTTTAGACTATTCACTGTACAGGTGGACTGTGAATAATGTTTCATGTAAAAGTGGACAGAAACGCCCCAAAAGTTTACAGTCCCTGACCTAAACATTCTATCCCATTCTATATAGTGCTTGACGTAGCAGCTTCATCTATAATCATCATCAAACATTATAATTCCACTGATGGACACAGCCTATTCCCATCACCTTCCATGACGACTGCGATTGCATTACAGGTGGGCGGTGGAAAAATGTTCCGTGTGAAAGTGGGCAGTGATACCAAAAAGGTTGAGAAACCCTGTGATACTGAAATTACTGATAAGCAACGATCTAATCATCTAAACCGGACATAAGCAGCCAACAAATCGCTGACATTTCCTTAACAGAGATTGCTTAATAAACAGGTTAGTATTTTTTCTCACACAAGATTTTGTTTCGAGAATGGTCATTAACCGCTGTCAACAAAATTGGAAAGAGATATATGTATCCGGTCGCGTCCCCACCGTCTGTCTTTCTACCCATCTATCCACACGATATCCCTGAACGTACTTAATGGATTTCAATGAAATTTTGTGGAATGATGGACAAGGGAAGAGTTGGAATTGATTGATTTTGATTGATATTGGGATATTTTTTTAGTCCTTCCCATACATCTATGTATAAGTCCATGATTGTCCATTCGATATCTCGAGAAGTTCACCATTGATTTCTATGATATTTTGTTGGTTGGTGGACAATCGGCTATGGAACAACTGGTTGAATTATTGTGCAATCACACCCCCCCCCGTCCTGATAATGGCGTCCGCAGAGGTATGCACTCACGGGGTGTTCTCCAGTTATTTCAAGGTTTCTTGATAAGATCGTCTGACGCTAGTATTGGAAACTCAACAATAAAGCTGTTTTGCTAGTTTGATACATTCTGTATAAATAGATATATCACTTAAATTCAGCCTTACTGACTGTCCAGTTCCGTAGTCCAGAGGTAGGATATCGGCCTCCAGGTCTGAAGTGAAGGTTTCAATTCTGTCTTACGGTACTCGATGGATAATGGAAAGTCACTGAAGAGATGTAATAAATAGAAACAGCTGTCTGTGGATGACACAATAATATATATATATATATATATATATATATATATATATGCACACACACACACACATATATATATCAACCTACAACAGATGATCCCAACATGAGAAAATTTATACATTGTGCCATAATAACAAAACATATATGAAACAGGGAAAAACACTGAAGAAAATGACATAAATTGCATTGAGAGATATTGGGAAATAAGTGACTGAAGTGCTTTGGTGTTTGAAGCTCTTGACTATATATATATATATATATATATATATAATGATAATGTTACAGAGAAACAATTTGTAGTGAGGATTCCATAAGTTTATAGATGTGTGTGAACTTGAGCAACACTATTGTACAGCATCACATGGTTATTGTGTTTATCCGGTTTAAATTTTTTGATTCAATTTTATTTAAACGCACCAAGGTTAATCGCTGTCCATCTGCTTTCTCCATTTATGTCTGCCAGATAAACGATTATATTTCCACTTGCACAAACAACGGCAGATAAATCCGTCTGTTTCAATATCTAGAGGCTGGTATCAATGTGACAAGATATTTCGTCTCTAAACTTGAACGGAACAAAAAAGGCAAGACACTAAATCCTAGAATCAAGAATAAGTAATTTTCTTTTAGAAGTGTCCACACGTTCAAATAAGACGCTTTTCGGTCGGTTTGTCGGTGTGTTCCAATTATGTTAATCAACAGAGAGAGGAAGGGAGAGATATGATGTCATCAAAACGTGTGTTGTCATCTAAAAGACATCGCTTCCGATCTATTTTTTACCAGCTTTTTTCATACCATAATAGAATGTGTGACGTTAGCATTTTTCTAGTTAAAAAAATTCCCAAATTTCGAATAACATCAAATATGGCCATTTACGATTTTTAATGAAAATGATACTTGCAGAATATTTCCAAATTGTAATATCTTACCAATATGAGCATTATTTGACTCAAAGAAAGGCTACTTGCTCCCCTCAAATCAAAAATTCATCAGTCTTGAAAATCCTTCCCATATGGTCATTTTCACTCATGATGTCGGATTAACAAACAATCTATACCAATACACACACACACACACACACACATATATATATATATATATATATATATATATATATATATGCGTGTGTGTGTGTGTGTGATCACTAACAAAGCTCGACTTTTCAAAAAAAAACAACACGGGCACAAACTAAGAGGTTGATTCAGCATAAACTTTCATTGCAAATTTAATCCCAATTCAAGTCCTGTTTGGGGGAGGTTAAAAAAGTTTTATTTCCCAAGACATGATAAAGAGTGATTGCTTGAATTTCAATCCCTCTAGCTCCATTGCTACTGCGTAATATATGCATAACCAGCCAGTCAGCCAGCCAGATTCACTTGAAAATTGATGAAACCTATGCCGTTCGTTTTGGTGAGATCTTTGGTTTACAGTTTCTAATACATTTGGGTAGGCAGCAACTTCAGAATTCTTGAAACTTTTATCTACACACAAGTACACCTCAGATAACTGAATCCATTTTACTCACATTTGCTCCGGAATTCAATATCGTACTCAATGGCAACTCCAATTAAGTTTTGAAGGTGTGACATGTACAAGCCGTTGAAGTTTCCTCCGATCCATCCACACACATATACACCTTTATTTCGGCAGATTTCTGACATGTCTGTCATTTTGATGACATGAGTTTTTCTGTGTCCATAAATATAATGCACAACTCCAATTTATTTCAATACATACGTACGCACACATGATATATATATAAATATACATATATATATATATATATATATATATATATATATATATATATATGTACATACAAGCTATCACATGGTTTCTTTCATCATATACATATGAACATACACAGTCACGCATGTTATATTCACTTTTATCAACTTTTGTATTTTTAACGAACATTAAAAGTAGTAAAACTAATCAGTTACAACGCTTCTACTCTTTAATGATGAGAATTTAACTGTATTGATCTAGTATGCATATCCCTAATACATGCATCCAGTTTCGTTATGTTCGTATCTGCATGTAATCTTGCATATTACTTCTTCCGTTCAATTGTCGCATGCACCATTATTTCCAATTTCATACATTTAGTATCATTAGGATGTTTTTGCCGACAACTTGAAGAGAAAGAAATATCAAATTTTATCCCCATGCAAATAAACTATCATCCTCTCTATACATTTCTCATAATCAGCAGCAGCATAAGCCAGAAATGGTATTCCATTTGATGCTATTGTTATCAATGCAACTATCAACTATAGTTATTGCTACCATTGTTTACATCGTGTCGTGCTTTTTTTAAAATCCAAATTAAGAATTAGCTTCGTTTAAACTGTTAACGTAGTGGGGTTAAGTTTTAAGATATTCAATGGGTCAGAGAGGATTTGACCTAATTCTTTCAACCCATTTTGTTACAACGTTGACAATGTGTATAACTAAGCCCCCTACCAAATGCACGTACGATTTATTGAAAAATTAAAAGATTATTTTGCATTTTGGGGCCTGAGATTCGTAAAATTTCGCCTGATTCTAATGTTTTATGGCACTAAATATACCCCCAACTCCTTCCATGGGACTTCCATGCATCCTTGACGACTGATAATCCCTTTCCATGATTTTCTCATTTCTAGAGTACTATCATTTTCGCTGCATTTCTTTAGTAAAAATTCATTTGGTATGAAAATCATTTACAATGTATTTCAAAAATAAAATATTCGAAATACTTTTCTGCAGTAAATTCATTAGCAGTTCCATTATAGATATAATAGCCGTATTCTCCCGGTAAATCCTGCATTAATTCCCCACCCCAAACATTCGATTCCCAGTCTGATTCTGAATGCACAAGATACAGATTGAAAACCGAAATTTTAGTTCAAGCTTGCCAAAATCTGGTTCTTGGTACATGTTTATGTAAAAAATGGACGATGTACAGTGAGAGAGTAGCGGTAAAGTAAGTGAATTTTTTTTTAATTTGTTCAATAGAACCTACCTGTGATATCACCAGTTGCATAAGAACCTAGCATCCCCGTTCTCTCTATCTGTAACATAAGTGCCGAATAAAATAAGTTCCTACAAAAATATCATTATAATTATCACATTCTGTCGAATGTCCATCTGCAGATATTTCCTTCATATGTATATATATATATATATATATATATATATATATATATATATGTAATACATCGGAAAACTCAAATGACTATGAGCAAGCTATGCTGCAAGAATGTTAGACAGCCACTGAGCATCACGTCACACAACATTTATCCCCATATTTGGAAAATAATATGGATAATATGGCGTGACGACTCAGACAGCTTCTGGAAATATGGGCGCCGTGACGCCCACGATGAAGAAGTCTGGTGGATATTTGGGAAGGTCCGTGTTCAACGACAGACGTTAAAAGAATGATGATGATGATGATGATGATGATGATGATGATGATGATGATGATGATGATGATGATGATGATGCTGATGATGATGATGATGATTATGATGATGATGATGATGATGATGATGTATAAGTATGTATAGGTATGTAAGTATGCTTATATAAGCATATATAAGTTGAAATTATCATTTTTTAAAATCTAATATTGGATCAATACAAGGAGAGGATGCCATGGTAAATATCTTGACTATTTTTTGACATTCCCAAAACAGGTCCATGGTAAAAAAGCTGATGATCCCTATTATAGAATTAAACATACAACATTAGAATTCAAAGGTAAAGAGTAATCAAATTCAATTCTGTATATATCAAGAAATAAACGTAACTAAGTACAATTACAGTGATAGGTAAGTAACTAACTTGCATGACATGATATCCAAGGATTATTTTTGGACTGTAAAATTTATGAAATCGGAAGAATAAAAGAGAAATTCAGCAGAAATATGCGAAGTTTATAAGACTTGTCTAGCTTGTTATGTATGTATGTATCATGCGTACATGCCATACCAATGGAGCTTAAGGGCTGAAAGTTTTCATATTCACTTCTTTCTATGTTTATAAACATCTCCAAAAGTGGGCTCTTTTGCAGGGTTCGATTTGTAATGTAGGTTTATGCTAAATTGGCCCCTAGTTTGTGCCTACTTTTTTTTTGTTGAAAATTGAGACTTTTTTCAGTCATCACAACACGAAAAAGACCTGAGGGGTAAGTTATTTATTGATAACCCCTTTTTTTCCTTTTTTTTTTCAATTGATCATCCCCAACGTGACACGCTGCTAAAAGACATTCGTCACATGACTGTTCCTATTGAATTACTAACCAGACCTGCTGTCTTAAACATCTAAACATCTAAATCCATCCATGTGTTCGAACCTTTGGAGATATCATGTGGACAGACGAGAATTTTGGGCGGTATTATGTGCTTTGGACACTTAACAACAATGTAAGATGGGTGGATGAATCCGTCCTGAAATTTAATCTATTCTCTTGTTGCCTATTGTCCATCCCACCATATAATCTCATAGAATCCATTGATAAACTGTTGGGGACATTCTGTCAACGGGCATGACAGTACACTCATTTGTATAAAAAAACAGGAGGAAAATACGTCTGAGTTGTTTTAATTCTCTAAGTGATGTA